>QTSX02000842.1:0-238989 GCA_014839935.2 Entomophthora muscae | reverse complement strand
GCTGTATTTTGAGATGGCGTTTTCAAAATGTTGTGTCCTACTGATGGAGGTGGCGCACAACCTCCACTGCCACACCATATATGGTGGATACACCCTGGTTAAAATACTCTTTCCTGCTGGTGAAAGGCAGTAGGGTCAGGTGGGAGTGAAGCAGCAGCTTTTAAGGCAGGACTGAAAACCATAAATTCCAGCCAGGACCAGGATGTCCTGGATAATGTAGTCCACCAAGTTGTATCCAGGGGGACCTTCTCCCATCTAAGGAGAGCAGGCCTTGTCAATCCCAAAAAGGACCCCATCTAGGTCCTCCACGCTGGCACCCATTCCAAAGTAGAATATACCCAAGGTAAACAACAAGATAAAGCCTTTGTCCAGCAAAGGCTTCTGTAAACTCTCAAAGTTTATTGTATGCTGTGCTGATCTTTTTTCTCGTGCTTGGTTTTTGCAAAGTAAAGCTCTATGGCTGTAGAGAGCCCCTTCTCATTGGCGCTCCAGGCCAGCCCAAAGTCTGCCAGGAGGGTCTTAGTCTTCTTTACGGCTGTTGTGTCTGCAACAGCCAATTTACCCACAGTGTGCCCAAAGTTCTCAAATAGGTAAGAAATTGTGTGCTCCAGGGAAGCAAAAGCAAACAACTGCATGTGCCCAGCCCATCTCTGGTATATTCTTGAATGTGAGTGTTGCCAGGACGTCCCAAACAAGCTCAATGGAGTTTACACAGTAAGCTCCACTGAGAACCACCAGGTCCAGGCAGACCAGTTGGGCATCCTTGTAGGAAGTAACTGCCAACTCAGATGCCCCCTCAGAATGTGTAATCTCAGCCAAACCCCCCTGCAACATAGGAAAGGTCCTGTGGATGTGGTCCTCCTGCTCCTGCAAGACAGAGGGACAGAAATAGCTGCTTGGCCACATGAGTGGCATAGTTGGCGTGAAAGGTGGGGGGACAAAAGGAACCAGGACCTGGCGGAGTTCACTGTCAATGTTTTCTAACAAAAAAAGGTAAGTATTTTGAAAATTTTATTAATTTTATTTCTTAGGTTACCTTCTTGTGTTTCCTCTTAGCTGGCAGCTTTGGCAGGCTTGGCCATTCTTGGCGCAAGAAGTTATGCAGGCAATTCCCTATCATCTTTCTGTGCGCGCTTTGCAGGTTTCAGGTGGGCATACATTTTAGGGTTGTCAACCCAGAAAGACAGCACAGAAAGACTGTACGCCTTAAACCATAGGCCCTTGACCACCGTCTTCTGAATGTTTGGTAAGCACTCAATTGTCTTCTTGGGGGTGTCAGGTATATTGGCCATAAGCGCCTTGGCCAACACTTTGTCAATTTTCTTGCCTTTAAGGACAGCGGAATTCACCTTTGCTTTGACCTTGTGGTCAATTTCTTTGATCTCTGCAATTGCAGAGTCAAGGTCTTTTAGAAGTTTCTTTAATTCTCTTATTGATTTTTACCAACCTTTTTATATGTTTCTATAGCTTTCACCCCAATAAAATCTGTACAGTAGCTTTAAAAGCTATGACAACAACTAAAAATACCTCAAATTTAAACAAAATGATTTCAGATTTAAACAAAAATCCAAGTGGCGCAAGATTCAGGATTCAATTAATTTATAAAATTTCAGTTAATAAATGGACTGTCAAACAAAAAACAAAATTTCACTAGCCCATTATACAAAATTATATCAAACATCAAGTGGTGTAGTTCAAACCACAAACAAAATGAGCTGCTGCAACAAGTGAAATGGAATGATGCTGTTCCAGAGTATATTATAATCCAATCAGGATTCATATGACACACCAACAAAAGAACTAAAATGAAACAAACTTGAGCAATCTAGAAGCAAGATTACACAAGCACAAAACAAAATGAACTCACACAAGATGTGTAGTATGAGCAGCCTAAAATAGAAAAATAACAGTTTAACAGCCAATCAACAGCTATCCAATTTAGGAACAAAGGCATTTTATCCATTTTCATGGCTCCAGATTTGTATGAAAAGGTTTTGAGAACCTTCCAAATATAGACTTGAGATTACAATAAAAATAATTCATTAAATTTTAAAATTTCTACTTTTAGTGATTTTATCCTAGGTTTTTTACAATGGTTTTTAACAGCAATATCTTTGACAGCGCCAGCAGCCAAGCCAGCAGCAGCCAGACCAGCTTCAATGGAGGCAAGGCTCAGAATGTGGAGGCACCTGTTTACACCCAAGCCTTTGAGGCGGGTAACAAGGAAGCTGACCTGTTACTGACCCCTGACCCCTATGGCTTTGACTTGTTCAGTAGTCATATAGTGTCTAGCTCTGCCCCTGCTCCCGTACCCACCCCTGCATAAGCTGCCCACCAACCAACCAACCAACCAATCAGGATGGCACCCTGGCTTTGGAACATCTTCCTGCCACCAGCCAACCTGCCCCCCTACAGCCAATCAGGCTTCAGTTCTCCCAGCCCAGTGCCCCAAGCAACAAATCATCACTGCCCAAATTCTTCAGGAAATTGTGGCACTGAATCTACAGGGTCTGTCCTGGGAACAGATTGCTGCCCAGTTGCAATTTACCCAAGCTACTGTCATGCAGGAATTCAACAACCTGATGAACAGGGGGAATCTGATTGGGACGGCCAAGAAGCCCAAGAAGGCCCCCGAGTCACAAATATCTGAGGCATACCCAATCATGCTTGACCTCCTCCAGCAGGATCCCAAGCTTCCATTGACCCAGGTCCGGAAGCAACTTGCGCACCATAACATATGGGTGTCTGAGCGCATGTTACAGCTCTGGATGTATGGGAAGGTGGCTTCCATACGGGTTCTTACCAAATTTTGCCAGCAACCAATGGAATGGCGCTGAGGATTCCCTGTATGACACTGCCATAAAATCAACCCTGGTCTGATGCCTGACTAGTCTAAATGATGATGTCATGTTAATCTCCTATTACAAGCTATCAATAGCTTTTGATGATTTTGGCAAGCAAGGAAGAGCCGCCACCAAGAATGGAAGGAAGAAGGTCAAGAATGGGATGTTCATTGGTGCATTTCTGGCTGTTTCAGCCAAGGATTTTGTATACTATTTGACAAACCCAGACTTTATTGATAGCTACTTGTACAGCCACATCCTTGGTGGATTACTTGACTCCTGGGATAGCTCAAATTCCAAGTACTGAGTTTTCTTGAGCCACCAGATGGAGGGTAGTTACACTGCCCTTGAGGCCATCCAGGAGAGCGGGCATCAGGCCTCAGTCTACCCCGCCGGCCATGCAGACGTCCATCTGGCTGATGTTGTCTTCTTCAACAGTGGGATCCATATTATGGGAGCACTGCCCTCAGGCTTTCAACAACCTCTATCTTGGAGTTCTTGAACACAAATTTCTCTTTGGCTGCCAGATAGTGGCTGACTTGTTTGTGCAAATGGTTTTCCATGTGAACATGGGCAACTAATCACGTAAGGATAAGCACCTTCCACCTTGGGCCACTGTACTTACTAGCCCATCCAGCCAATGAGGAATACAACAAGTGTTATATGGTAGCCATCACGCAAATTCCTCCTGCCTCCACCCCCGCCACCAACACCCCTAACCTGCAAGCCCAACCCATCCAATCCCAGACCCCCAGGCCAGCACTGCCTCTACGTCTTCCTTCCTGCGTTATTCTGCCTCCTAGGCATCACTCTCCCCGCCCCAATAAACCCCTGTCACCAAAAAATTTCTATTTATATTATCTTTTTTTGAATTTCAATTAAAATGTTCTCTTTGTTTATAGTTGGTTTTATTCTTTATGTTCAGCTTATTTCTATAAAATCATATATTTACTATGTTGTGTATCTAAATCCAGAACACGGTTATTTTTAGCACTTAAACATAGCCCCTTGTAAAAATATTAACAATAATTTGGTGGTTGTTCAAATTTGAACTAGAAAAACATAAGTTTATTGTGTTTAGATAAAGTTGTTACTGATCCAAATTCAAAACCTTAATGATAAACTTTAAGCCAATCAGGAGCCAAGTGATAAAGTGATTGTTGTGACACAAAGGGTCATTCAATAATTCTTTGGTGCATGTGTGCTAATTAATATGATTGGCTGGATGTTTTGCCATTGTATGCCACAGCGGCAATGGCAAAACATCCAGCCAATCATATTAATTAGCACACATGCACCAAAGAATTATTGAATGACCCTTTGTGTCACAACAATCACTTTATCACTTGGCTCCTGATTGGCTTAAAGTTTATCATTAAGGTTTTGAATTTGGATCAGTAACATCTTTATCTAAATACAATCAACCTATAATTTTCCAATTTAAATTCAGTTGATCACCAAATTGTTGTTAGTATTTTCACAAGGGGCTATGTTTAAGTGCTAAAAATAACTGTGTTCTGGATCTAGATACACAACATAGTAAATATATGATTTTATAGAAATAAGCTGAACATAAAGAATAAAACCAACTATAAACAAAGAGAACATTTCAATTGAAATTCAAAAAAAGATAATATAAATAGAAAATGTTTGGTGACAGGGGTTTATTGGGGCGGGGAGAGTGATGCCTAGGAGGCAGAATAACGCAGGAAGGAAGACGTAGAGGCAGTGCTGGCCTGGGGGTCTGGGATTGGATGGGTTGGGCTTGCAGGTTAGGGGTGTTGGTGGCGGGGGTGGAGGCAGGAGGAATTTGCGTGATGGCTACCATATAACACTTGTTGTATTCCTCATTAGTCATTGGCTGGATGGGCTAGTAAGTGCAGTGGCCCAAGGTGGAAGGCGCTTATCCTTACGTGATTAGTTGTCCATGTTCACATGGAAAACCATTTGGGCAAACAAGTCAGCCACCATCTGGCAGCCAAAGAGAAAATTGTGGTCAAGGACCCCAAGATAGAGATCATTGAAAGCCTGAGGGCAGTGCTCCCAGAGTGTATGTCAGGCACCCACCCGCTAGGGAGTAACCCCCCTAGGTGGTGAATTATTGCTGAGGGATTTAATCCCGTGACCAGAGATCCCACAGGTAAGGAGACCATTCCCAGATGGAATAACTCTCCAAGGAGTTGGTACCGGCCTAGGAGGGGATTAAAGCGGCCCAGAAAGAAGTACGCACAAAGATAACTTAACAAAAAGGCCAAAGCCAAAGGACAAAACACTTGAGGTTTGTTTGCCAAGGGGGGGGAACCATAAAACCTTGTTTCCTCACGCACAGGGGGATTATTGGAGATGGGACTTGCTGTATACCAAACCCCTGGAATCACCAGCGCCAAGAGCTATCCAGGAACTGGGAATCTGCTGTTGTGCCTGAATCAGTGCGGGAACCTATAGAGACATTAGCAAACACCATCAAAGTCAGGACTATCCAGAGTAACCATTTATACCCAAGCCACTCCCCATGAGGAGTCTTGGGCAATTTCATGGCCTTGGAAATTTAGAGGTTGTGTAAAAATAAAAATTAACAAACAGTCACTTGGGTGAATATAGACTTTATTGATTGAACAAGTAATAGACCATAACCTACCAGCCTTATATAGCATGGTAGTAAAAATAAAAACCTGGAGGAAACATAAAGAAGATAACCTTCATGGAGAAAGTTTGGAGAATTTGGAGATCCCTGGGAATTTGGAGTTAACTGATTATTTGTCTTATTAGAGACAAAATATTGAACTCAAATTGGTTTTTTTAAAAAAAACAATTTTACTTTTAAATTACCCCACACAGGCAGAAACAGGAGATCATCAGTTATTCCCCAGTCAAAACTGGGGAAGGAGAGCAGGGAATAAAAGCAGAAACCATGGGAAGCGGGCCAGGTTGGCGTAAATCAAGGTTAAACCCGTTGTAAACGTCACCTAAATGCTTAAAAACCTCTTTCAGATTGATTGGTGCATCATCTGATTGGCTGAAAACGTCAAATGCAGGTAACAATTTATTTTTAAATAAACTAACATTTTCCTTAATTTGAGCGTTCACACAGACGGCGGGAGACCCAGGTTCAAAACCCGGTGATGAATCTAATATGTCCAGGGATGGTTGAAAATCAACAATTTCAGGTAATTTAGGACAGAAACTATTAACTAACCCAACAATTTTAGGATCCAAAATTAACCCCAAAGAAGGGGGAATCTCTGCCAATATTACAAGAGCAAGATTGTTATCAGTGGGCTCTGAAAGAGCATTCCTGACAGTGTATCTCCAATATTAAAGAACACAACATCAGCCAGATGGATGTCAGAGTGACCAGCTGGGTAGGCTGAGGCCTGGTGCCCACTTCCCTGGATGGCCTCAAGGGCGGTGGAGCTACCCTCCATCTGGTGGCTCAAGAAAACCTGGTGCTTAGAATTTGAGCCATCCCAGGAGTCAAGTAATCCATTGAGGATGTGCTGTACTCATAGACATTGGTGAAATATGGGTTTGTCCAATAGTATACAAAACCCTTGGCTGAAACAGGCAGAAATGCACCAATGAACGTCCCCTTCTTGACCTTCTTCCTCCCTTTTTGGATGGCGGCTCTTCCTTGCGCGCCAAAATTGTTGAAAGCTGTTGATAGCTTATAATACAAAACAAACATGATGTCATCTGATAGACTTGTCAAGCATCAGACCAGGGTTGATCCAATGGCCTGATCATACAGGGAATCCTCAGCACCATCCCATTGGTTGTCGGCAACATTGGTAAGAATCTGTATTGAAGCCACCTTTCTGTGCATCCAGAGCTGTACCATGCGCTCAGACACCCAAATGCCATGATGCGCAAGTTGCTTCTGGACCTGGGTCAAGGGAAGCTTAGGGTCCCTCTGGAGGAGGTCAAGCATAATTTGTTAGGCCTCTGTGATTTGGGACTCAGGGGCCTTCTTGGGCTTTTTGGCTGTCCCAATCAGATTCCCTTTATTCATTAAGTTATTGAATTCCCACATTATTGTGGATCAGGTGAATCACAATTGGGTTCCAATCTGATCCCATGACAGACCATGCAGGTTCAGGGCCACAATTTCCTGGAGAATTTGGGAAGTAATGATTCTGCATTTGGGGCGCTGCGCCAGGGGAGCTGAAGCCTGATTGGCTATAGGGGGCAGGTTGGCTGGTAGCAGGAAGTTGTTCCAACACAGGGTTGCCATTCTGATTGGTTGGTTGGCAGGGAGGCAGCTTGTGTGGGGGTGGTTACAGGAGCAGGGGCAGAGCTAGACACTATGTGACTACTGAACAAGTCAAAGCCATAGGGGTTGGGGGTCAGTTATAGGTTGGCTTCCTTGTTACCTGCCTCAAAGGCTTGAGTATAGACAGGTGCCTCCACGTTATGAGCCTTGCCTCCATTGAAGCTGGCTTGGCTGCTGGCGCTGTCAAAGATATTGCTGTTAAAAACCATTGTAAAAACTTAGGATAAAATCACTAAAAGTAGAGGTTTAAAATTTTATGATTTATCTTTATTGTAATTGGCATTCCATATTTAAAAGGTTCTCAAAACCATTTTACACAAATAAGGAGCCATGAAAATGAATAAAACTACTCTGTTCCTAAATCATATAGCTGTTGATTGGTTGTTAAACTGTTATTTTTCTATTTTAGGCTGCTCATACTACACATCTTGTGTGAGTTCATTTTGTTTTGTGCTTGTGTAATCTTGCTTCTAGATTGCTCAAGTTTTGTTTCATTTTAGTCCTTCTGTTGATGCCACATATGAATCCTGATTGGATTATAATATACTATGGAATAGCATCCATTCATCTCACTTGTTGTGTCAGTTCATTTTGTTTGTGGTTTGAACTACACCACTTATTGTTTGATATAATTTTGTATAATGAGCTAGTGAAATTTTATTTTTTGTTTGAAAATTTATTTATTAACCAAAAATATTTGAATTAATTGAATCCTGAATCTTGTGCAACTTGGATTTTGTTCAAATCTGAAACCATTTTGTTTAAATCTGAGGTATTTTTAGTTGTTGCCATAGCTTTTAAAACCACTGTTCTTCACTGGGCAGCATCCTGGTGATTTTTCTCATCAGGATGGGAGACAAACTTAGTTAGATTAGCCCCCCTTTCTCACAGATTTCTCTTGAACTTAATCAATATCTGGAGCTCAGCTAATTAAAAATTATGGGTAATCCTGAGCCATCAAATGGAATACAGAGAAAAGTTTAAGAGAAGATTCCAGAAGGTGTTAATGAGATATTTTGTTTTCTATCAGCAATGTATATGTTTATCTAGGGGATATATTGGTTCACAACATTGGCAGTACAATTAGAGCACACCCCAAAGCTTTTGATCAGGTGCTTCTTACTTCCCACAGCTACACTGAGCTATTCAAACATCAGAAGATTGCATAAATGTTCACCAAGCTGGCCCTCAACACCCATAACAATAGCTAATCATCAAGGGATACACCGCTGCCCCCTCACAAGTCCCATTATACCAATCAATTAATGTGATCCCCAAGCATTAATACAATGCCATATATCACTAATTTCTTCAAGCCATACAATACATTCATGCTTCCCTGGTACCTCAAATCCCCTCATTTCCCAGTGAACCCTACCAATGTTAAAAAGTTTTACCTTTAACACCCCCTATGGGAATCAACCATGTGTCCTGCCACCAGGAGGGGGCTGTATGCAGTGGGGCTTTTTCCATACCTGTTTTTGCTTTAAAAAGAAGAAAACCAGGTACAGGAACAGCTCCTACTTTTTATGAGCTGGCAGAGCCCAATTTGGGCCCCAAAATCTATACCCAAGCACTGGAGACAGGCTATACTGGGAAGGCTAATTTTAGCTGCCCAGTTGTACCTGCTGGTCCCCATCTCTATTTGGTAATTTGGGGTTTCTAATTGGGAAACCCTTTTTAATCAAGATAAACAAGCCATCTAGTGCTTGTCAGATCAACTCAAAATAGTAGCCAAATTAGTTTGCTCTCATGAAACCTGAAACCAATCCCTCAACAACTAATGGTCAGATAGGCAGAGATAAGCCATTGATAAGCCAAAAATATATGCTTTACAGCACTATTAATAGCTGTATGCCTGCCAATAACATGATAGAAACCTGGATGCTTGAAAACTCCACCCAGATAGTTGGAGAAGAGCATAAAGAGGCACATACAGATAAGTAACTATATAAGTACAAGAATTTCAGTGAGACTGATTATTGTCATTCTTACCAAATAAATTTTTTATGAACCTTTGGTTCACCAATCTGATTCCTTACATATTTTTTATACTCTTCCATCTTCAAACACCTAAGGACCAGCACCCATCCACAGGGATAGATAGCTGGACTACAGTTGACAAAACCAAAGCCTTTGACTACTACCGCCCACCCAACACTCCATTTTTCCCTGTGCATTTCACATAGTATCCCCCAACTCTAACCAAAAACCCTGGGCTTTGGAAGATTTTCAGTGGTACACCTGCCCAGGCGCTCCCAAAATTACTACCAAATTTTCTGTGACAGCAAGTAAATCTCATTTTACTCTTTGATATTCAACGGGAAATACAACAATCCTTCTGCCTGCCTGGTCCAAAGGAACACAACCCTTGACACCCAAACCAACTGTCTCAATCCCTTCCCCCACATATGATGCCACTGGCTAGAGTAGTCAATTCCTTGGAGTGCTATACCTGGCACTCACAGGGTTGATTGATTCTGCCTTGCCAGCAGCTGCTTCATGGGCTGTGGCTGAAAAGGCCCTATTCTATTTGATAAAGTTAGGTCCCATCATCTGTTGGACCATGCCTGTATCTGCCCTTGCTCTTTCACCTCTAATGGCTCAGCTCAATGCATCTAGTATCCTGTCATCCAACCCAACAAAGCCCAACAATCCATACACCAAGCCAGTACTGCCCCTACCACCCAGATCAGCCAGCCCACCAACTAGTTTTCCCCCTCCCCTCCCATATTTTGCTAAAAAATCTATCCCATAATACTTATTTTCTTTGATTATAAAATTTAATTAATTTGACTTTTAGACGTTTTTAATGTGATAATATATTAAAGATATTTAAATATAGTTCTAATTGATTTCAATAATGACCTGAGTTTGATATATCTGGTTTAACATATTTATATTATAAATTTAATTTTTTAATAATGATAAAACCAAACAAACTAGATAAAATACAAGTACAAAGGACCAGCCAGTCAGAATCAGCATCAATTTCCATTTGTATTTGACAGTTGACTAATACAAGACAAACCCTATTTTATTATGTCTGGTTTAACTTAGTAAATTAATCCTTTTGGTTAAGATATGCTGTTCCTTGTTGTCTCATTGGCACGCCAACTATGGTTAATATAGCACCCAAGAAGCCAGTGGTTGGGTGCTAGATTGACTACAGGTTGATGTGTCAACAGATCACAAAGAAAAGTATATTTTAATCAATAGGCTTAGGTTATTAATTTAAACTGGGTATAATAAACCAAAGATGTGCTTTTTTCTAGCCAATTGTCAATAACAATAAAATAGTGTTATCTGATTGGCTGGTCCTTTGTAATTGTATTTTCTTAAGTAAATTTGATTGTACATCCAACCAAAATTAAAATAAAACATTAAAGTAATTCATCATAAAAAGGGGTAATCTGGAGCACTTTGAATACACCTTCAAACATACAAATGATATTGTCAACATAAAAAATATTTTGGATATAAAGACATAGGTAAAAATAAGAATAATAAGGAAAAATAAGTCTAATAGTGATATCAAAGAGGCAAAAAATAAATCAATAAACAACAAGAGATTGTACAATTTAATAGGGAATCATGTATTTTTTACAAGAAGAAAAATAAAAGTATTTTTTGACATTGTTTTATTATTATAAAAAGGCATGGGTGAGGTGATACACATGCAATATGTTGGAGTTTGAAGTGTTGGTTAACAAGTTTGATGCAGCAGTGGCAAAGATCAAAGAAGTAAATCAAAAAGTGAAAGACAAGCTCAAGGAGGTAGTCCTTTATGACAACAAGATCAACAAGCTTACATCAAAGAAAATAAAGAAGAAATACCCTGGCACAAAAGAAAAAATGGCCACCAAACTAATAAACATCCAGAAGAATGTACTCAACAATTAATAATTCAAACTTCAGTGGGTCAAAATTTCTGATGTGTGCACAAAGGACCCTGGAGTGCTCAAGCAGTTTAAGACTAGGAAGCACCTAGGAGCAGCTCCTGAGGATGCACAGCCCAAACCTAAGAAGTCAAAGGATGTGGTGCCAATAAATGGGCTGACAGAAAAGAAAGGGAAATAGGTAAAAATATTAAAAGTAAAAATAAAAATACTAACTTTTTTATTTAGGCAAGCTAGACAGGGAAATTGTCTTATGGTTTAAACCATATATCCCAGAGACCTTCTATAAGATTACATGAAGCATAATAGGTGCCAGCTGGATCTGAACTCAACTGTGAAAGAGGCTGTTGCAATGTGCTAAAATGTGATGGATTTGATGGACATTAAGTTCAAAGTAAGATCCAGAATGTAATTACACATAAGGCAATTGCTTGACCAATCAATTGAGAACTAGTGAATTATAGAGCATTCTGGATTCCACCCAATTCCTCTTGGAAAATCAATGGTTAAAAAAAGGGGCAATAAACAAGGCCACTAATTTGAGAATTAAGGCTCATACTTGGCGCTTGATTCCAGAAACCTAAATGGAGGTGTCAAAACCACAGGCTTGACCTGCCAGCAAGGTTCCAACCACGCAGGTTTGTGACCCGCAATCCAATTACCCGGTCACTCAAAGCCAGACTCAGAAGTCAACTCTAATTACCAAATCTAACAACAAAAACAGATGATGATCCTTTATGGTGGATACCTTGTTTTGGCGCTTGACTCATTACCAGGATTAAGCCACCCCCTTCTTCCATCCAACTGTGTAATCATCAATCATGTTCCTGTTATCCTTGATTCACATGAACTATATAATCACTATCTCACAATAAAGATTATTATCTAGTTTTTAAATATTTTTCTCCTTGTAACTATTCTAAAACAGCACAGTTACAACATTGGTAGCACAGGTAGGTTCTCCATCCTACCTTATCTTGAAAAATTCTGCCTGTTGCCCGCACACGCTGCGGCCAACAAATCCTTGATAGAATTATGTCTGGCCTCCTGCCTGACTAGACTCTTACACTCCTGGTGCCAAGATACCTGATGGCTTTGTCCTGTACCAGAACATGGTGATCTTACTACCTGCCTTCAACGCCATGTCTGCACAAGAGTTCTTTCAGGCTCCCTCCTCAATTCTGCGACCAACCAACAAAAACACCATGCCCGTCTACAGAGCTCAAAGACTATGGAGCGCTGACTTGGAAACTTTTTCTAGGGCCAACAACAACAATGCTGCAGCATGGATTCAGTATGCCCAGAGCAAGCTGGCCCAGATGGAATGCCCACAGCAATTTTGGATTGCGGAAATTTCCATTTGCCTAACCCATGACACTGGCACCTTGTGCAACAAGTGGCACAAAGAGCACACTGACAAGAACTGGAATACCTTTAAGCAAGATTTCCTGGCAAGATTTGTGCTTAAAGATACAGCGCTCATGATCATACACCAAGTAAAGAATCTGACCCAGACAGGCACTGTGAAGGAACTCACCTGCGCCTACAAGGAACTCTGACTTTGTGCACCATCCAACATGGCCTTTGACACCCCAGCCACACACCTCATGTACTACAACATGCTCAAGTTGCACGTAATGAGGCATGTAAACCTGGACCAGGTGACCAACCTGCAAAGCTTGTACTGTGAAGTGGAGAAAGCAGAGCAAACCTCCAACACACTTCATAAGGCACAAATTGGGAAACAAGAAAGACCCAAGGACTCCCATCCAGGCGGGCACTCTTCTCAACCACCCCCTGGAGGCAACAGTAATAACGCCAACAAAAACCCACGGATTCAAATGGACATGGAAATGGGAATAACAGACAATCAAACAGAACCCATTTCTGTGTCACCGCCACGCAAGGCAATCAAGACAAGGGAAAAGCTCGGGGAGAGCACTAAGCAAGCCAGGCTCTCCCCACATAATTCCTGACCTGCCCAATGATGAGTACCACCCAAGGACGTGGACCAATGCCCCATGATCCAAGTACCCTTGGAGGACCCATTACTGTACACCATTGCCAGACATCCCAATAAACTGATGTCCTACCCTTTCTGCTTTTGCAGTTACACAGGCTCAGCACTCCTGGACTCAGGTGCAGATTAAAACCTAGTCAACAGTAGATTTGTGGATAAAATCAAGCTGGCCACTAATCCTTTGCGGATTAAAAACGTGGTTCTGGCTGATGAAAATTACATTGCTGTGACAAAGGGAATTGCACTCTTCTCTGTCATGCTTGAGAACCTCCACTCCACCATCCAAGGTCCCGTTATTGACTTTCCAAAGTTTGACATTGTACTGGGACTAGACTGGTTATAAAAGAACAATCCTCACATAGACTGGGAAACCTCAGTGCTGACCATCAAGTGTGAGGGAGTCAATCACAAGATTTACCCTGACTCCGTGGACCAACTCCTACGTGACCACGTCTTTGTACGCATCACAGAGACCCTGGACAAAAAGGAAAGCCTGAAGGCAATTGACTGGGACTTCTGCCAGTACAAGATCATATATTTCAAAGATCACCAGGATACCTCCACACCTCAAGACTGCAAAATTGTAGCCCGCCATCCAGAAATCTTCAAGGAAGCGCTCCCTGGGTTGCCCCCTGAAAAGCACATTCAGCACTCCATCCAACTCAAGGGGGCTGTACCCAAGGCGCGCCCCATCTACAGGCTGACTCCAAATGAAGACAACACCTTATGCGCCTACCTCAAGAAGGCATTAGAAAAAGGACTTATCTGCCCCTCATAATCTCCCTTTGGGGCCACTGTATTCTTTGAGGCCAAGAAGAGTGGTACCTTACGTCCGGTCACAGACTACCAATCCCTAAACAAAGTCACCATTAATAATTGTTACCCACTACCACTTATTGATAACCTCTTTGATGCCTTAGGAGGAGCCACAGATTTCTACAAGATCAATCTGACAGCAGGCTACAACCAGATTTGCATCAAGGAGGAAGACATCCACAAAACAGCCTTCCACACTAAATAAAGCTCCTAAAAATGTGTGGTGCTCAACTTTGGCATGAAAAATGCCCCTTCCACCTTTGTAACCTTCATGAACAAAGTTTTTGCACCCCACATAGGCAAGCACGCCCTAGTGTACCTGGACAATAATATTGTCTACAGTTCCTCCGGTGAAACAAGACCACAAAGACCTTGAGGCAGTTTTTGCTACCTTGGCACAACACAAATTGTTAACCAAGCCTTCCAAGTGCCAGTTCTTCTGTGAGCAACTACCCTTCCCGGGACACATAGTCTCAAAGGACAGCATCAAACCCAAGAGTCAAAAGATACATGCCATCTTCAGGAAGCCACCACCTAAGGATAAGTCAGAACTCTGCACCTTCTTGGGAATGGTGGCCTATGTACAACGCTTCATACCCAACTGTGGCGTCTTGACCTCCCCCTTGTCCGCCATAACAGGAGCCAAGTCCAAGTTTGTATGGACCCCCCAACGTGACCTCTGTTTTAGACGTCTCAAGGAGAAACTCACAACAGCTCCCATCCTGCAATACCCCAAATGTGACAGGGAATACCAAATGGAAACTGAAGCCTCAGATGCATCCATTGGGGGAGTACTACAAATCAAAAATAACAACAGTGACTTCTTGCCCGTGGCTTATTAATTGCAAAAATTGACAGATGGCAAGTGTTGATACCCTATACACAACAAAGAACTGTTGGCCATCATGCACTGCCTAGTTGAATGACGCTGTTACCTAGAACGGCAGGAAGAATTCACAGCACTGACCAACCAAAAGTTGCTCATCTATTTCAAAATGCAGGCAAATCTGTTGCGCTGTCAGGTCTGCTGGATGGAACTACTGGAGAGGTTTAACATGCTTATCCAGTACAAGCCTGGGGCCGAGCTCGCCATGGCAGACGCCCTGTCCTGCCTGTAAGTTTGTGCTTCAAGAGGGGAAAATGGGCTTGACCCAGACTGGCCTCTCCTGTTACTACAAACAAAAGACAAGGGCTTCCCCCCTGGCACAACAGACATAACAAAAGAGACAGTTATCAAAAATGAACACCTATTTGCTGATGTATATGGGACCCTACATAGAAATATGTCTGATGGCACAATCATTCCCTACATCCCCATGCATCAGCAAGTAGACACCATCCTAAACTATCACAGAGACCTTGGACATACCAAGAGCCAAAACCTATATGAGTTTCTCAAGCATAAAGCCTGGTGGCCAACCTTATATTGCAATGTGCAGGAAGTCCTAGACCAATGTGATGTATGCAAAAAGTTTTCCAAGAGCAAAACCCCTCCAAAGTCAGTACTCCCTATCTGCACACAACTACCTTTCAAGGTATGGGCTCTTGACATTGCTGGCCCCATGCCAGGAAAATACAATGACAAGAAATACATCATCATTGCCATTGACTTTGCTATGAGATGGCCAGTATCCCAAGCAGTAAAGGCACATACTGGCAACAACGTACAACAATTTATTGGCAAGGAGATAATCAGCAAGTTTGGAAAGCCAGAACTCCTGATAACCAATGGAGGGAAAGAATTAATCTCCAAAACCACCAATGTATACCTCACAAAGAATGGGGTCAAACACACTGTAACAACGCCATAAACCCCACAGACTAATGGGCGTTTAGAGCAGCTCAATAGTAGCCTCGTGCAAGCCTTAGCCAAACTCATTGCCAGGAGACCTGAAGACTGGTATAAGCAGCTACCAACTGTGTTACTCTTGTGTCAAACCCAAGTGAACAGATCCACCGGGAAAGGCCCGTTTGAACTGGTATACAGCATACAGCCAAATATCATTCAAGCACTGACAGGACCTAAACTGGAAATCCCAAGTGAATTCCCTCCACACTCAGACCCCCACATTGTAAAAGCTAACAGCAAATAAACAGTGAAAGAGAATGAATGTTTACAAAAAACCTTTGTCCCCATCCGCAATAGACATGAAGTTGGGGACAAAGTATGGGTCATGAACGTTGATAAGAGAAAGTTGCAACCTGAGAAAGTGGGGCCAGAAATTATTCTAAAGGTAAACAACAATAACACTTACCTTGTGAAAGGACTTGGAAAGCGTAAGCAAGACAAGACCCTACACCATGATTGCCTGAGACCCTGCAAGGCAAGACAAAGACAACAAGAAATCGCCCTGCCTGCCACAGAACAACAGTTAGTCCAATATGGCGCCTGGGCTCCTGACAACCTCCCTGACAACTTGCCCCTAGAGAAGGCCAACCTTCAGTCAGGGGGTGTCAAAACCGCAGGCTTGACCCGTCAGCAAGGTTCCAACCACGCGGGGGTGTGACCCGCAATTTAATTACCCAGTCACTTGAAGCCAGACTCAGAAGTCAACTCAAACTACCAAATCCAACAACATAAACAGATGATGATCCTTTATGGTGGATACCTTGTTTTGGCGCTTGACTCATTACCAGGATTAAGCCACCCCCTTCTTCCATCCAACCGTGTGATCAACAATCATGTTTCTTTTATTCTTGATTCACATTGACTATATAATCACTATCTCACAATAAAGATTATTATCTAGTTTCTAAATATTTTTCCCTTGTAACTCTGCTAAAACAGCACAGTTACAACAGAGGTACATCAATAATCCAATTACCCAATTGATCTCTACTCCCAGGTGCAAAATCAATAGCTAATATTGGTATTGATATTATGATTATGGTATTGATGCCAAACCTGGCCTACTTTGCTGGCCTTTCATCCCACCTATTTCCCCTCTCCCAATTTCCCACCTCACTATATATACTTGGTTTATATATGAAATAAAGATAAGTTTTTAGCCTCACATATTGTTCACTCCTACTTTAGTTTTACTACCCTGTATTAAGGTATAGTAATTGAACAATTACCAGGGCTAATTCTTGCTATCTATACCCAACAGTCAACACATACAACAGAGGCCCTGCTTAATAAATTGAGTAACTTCTATCTAATCTAAGAGAAGAGGCTGACCAAACTACAGCCACAAGAGTAAAATTATGATTAGAGGGTTTTAGCACTCACCACAGCTCCCAAGATCAAATTTAATCCCTTTGCCCTGCCCCCAAAATTCAAAATGCACTTTATCCTGAAAATATAGATCTATGTAGAGACAATATCATATAAAAACTTAATTGAGGTGGAGTGCAGATAGGAGAAGCTCCTGTTTGTATACCCAAAGGAGTTTACAATTACATAACTAATTTACAAATTTTGTAAAAATTACAAGAACTTACTGCTGTGACATTGATAGTAATTTGGCAGGCAACAAGCGTCTTAGCTGAATTTGGGATGGACTGGTGGAAGAAAAAACAAGGGAGCCCCTAAAATGGCAAAGACCTTTGTGACAACATCCCAAAAAACAAAATTAGCACACTATATAATAAACTTTATGAGTTCTTTCCCCTTGTTTTCAGGGAAGAGACTTTATTTAATTGTTTACCTTGATTTTTTATCCTCATAGGTGTTAAGGTTGAGGTTTAGGATGCAATAGGGCTATTGAAAAACTATACAAAACTCACTAATACTTTATAGAGGAAGTATTGCTCTTGGGTACAGCTAAATTGAGTATGTTATCCAGGATACAGGGATCCTGGCAGCCATCTATGGTATAGATGCTTCACCTGAAAACTTCTATTGGCCAATTAGATAACACTATTTTCATTTTAAGCCACTGGGGCTTTTCAGTACTGGGCAATACACTGCATATAGCATTGTCATTGTCATCTCAGCCACACTCCAGAGATAAGTTATGGAGTTCTACTTTTCTTATCCCCCCAAAACCATAATCCCTTATTACTACCATGTATTTTCATTCTTTGATGGTACAGCACCATTTCAAAAACAGCATTTTGAAATACACAATATCAATTTACGCCATCTTGAAAAACATTATCTCAAAAGTAATAGAACTTACCCTCATTTCAATTTACAACATCATAGCTATGAAAAACAAGTTTTTGAAATTTAGTTTTTTATAACACAAAAAACCCATTTAAAAGTAGTTTCAAAAAACCCTTTCTAGGCTTAAAAAAATTCAGAATTTCAAATCTGCAATAAAAAGGGGCCAATTAGTAGCAATAAGGCTATGTAAAGCTCAAAAGTCAAAATATACCCAAAACAGACATTTTCATCTATTATATCTATGATATAAAATTAAAAGATGCACATAATAGCTCTAAATACTAAATAAAAGTCAAAAAATACAAATGAAAGAAAAAATAGAAGCATAAGAAGTATTTATTGTAAACTGGCTCATACCTTAGTTAAAAGTGCCACAGAAATAGCTTGCAGATGTTCAAGTTTTCTATCCTTGGGATATTATACAAGAACCACCTGAAGATTTCTTTTTACTTTTTCACTGTCTTAGTCTACTTGGGGAGTTGTCCTTGCTCTTCATGTCAGTCTTGAAGAGGCAGGCAGAGTGTCATGAATGACATTTCAATTCTTGTATGAAAACCTGGGAATTGGAACCCAGGTCTCAGGAAAAGCCTTATGTTGACTAAAGTAGACAGGAAACCGCCCAACTGCCAGTTGGGTTAAATCCTGGATCACCAGAGATAGATGACCCCAAACAGGAGGAACAGAAACCTGCCTTCTGCCAAGCGTCAATACTGGAGGTTCAAAATCAACATTGGAGACCCTGGAATTGAACCCTGACACTCCAAAGACTACTCAAGTCATAAAAAGTGGACAGGAACCCGTCAAACTTGTTAAATTGCAAACCCAAGTTGACAAGTTACTCCGAGACCCGCCAGTCTCCCAAGGACAATTCCCCAAAAGGTCACCAGATTGCTGCCAACCTTGCGCCACCAAAGATCTGGACCTATGTAGAGGTTGTAGATTGCCTTAAGCAGGTTAAAACAAAACCTAATATTAACTCTGCCAATGACCACCAACAGCTGCCAGTCTTCTGTCCATTATGGGGAGTACAATTGAACTACTCAGGTGACGTGGTGAACAGTAGCGGTGGAATAAAGCATTGCCACTTCTATTCATCAGAGCAGGCAAAACCTGGATCTGCCACCCTCAAGACTCTAAGCCAAGATCCATGCCTTGCCAGTGCCTTGTCTGCAAACCTGAACCCTGCAAAAATCAAAGAAGCAAAACCCCATGGTATAAAAGCCCTGGCAGTATGGTGATGACCACATTGTCATTTTTGATAAAAAGTTTTATGAACCTTTGGTTCAAAAAATATTACCTTATCTAGTCTTATTGATCTTCCATCTTAACTCTAGCCAAGTAGACCATCAGGCAACTTCCCCATCTGGAGACCAACCTGCCAACCCTCCCCAGGCACTATACTGTCCCCCAGGAGCCCCCTTTGGACCTGTGCATTTTACCTAATACCCGCCCAACCCCGCCTACGCAGAGTACGGCTTGGAGACCATCCTCATTGCCAGTCCCTTGGCAAGGACTAGGGAAACTTAATACATAAGACGTGAAGGAAAGAGGATCAAGGTGCTGCCCTTATTGTTCAAAGACAAGTACAATTATCTGCCTGCCTACTTTGTTCCCATGACTCTGCCCTAAACCCTGCAACCTGACTGCCTAATGAAGACCCCCACTGCAGCCAAGACTACGTCCACCCACCTTTTGGAGTACTCTAAATTACTTTGACAGGAATGGTAGAGCTATGGTGTCCAATTCAGGGCCCTGGTCTTTTCTTGGGTGATCTGTATCCTATATTATCAAGTTTGCACCCATCCTATGGTGGGCATTACCCTCTGGACCAGCCATATTCTGTCCTGAGCCAACCAATGCATCTACTTATGCCTGGCTTCCTGAAACAGAGATAGCCTGTTGCATTTTTAAGTGAATGAGGATCTTGTTGAACTTAGGCTTCTTAACCTGGACCCTGGTAGAAAATTGTTTATGCTGTCCTTCAAGGAAAGAAGTGGTATTGATCAACCTGCTATTAACCTGCTTAAAGTAGCTCCAGGTAATTGAGTCACTGCCTTTTTGTATATGGGATGCTCCTTAAAAGACTCCTATCCACCAAGTTTCAAAATAATCAATAAAGGGTGCAAAGGCTGTCTGGTTGGTAATGATTTAGGGATGATAGAGGAGGGCATTTTAGAAGGTATTGATCTTCTCCTTTTGTACTAGGACAGGGGCAGCAAAGCAATTGAGCACGTCCTTGGCTTGTTTGATTCCTTCTGAGTTGATAAGCTCATGGAGGTTAGATCACTTTTGTAAGTAGCAACAGAGTGCCTGCCAGAGGTGAAAATAGTATCCCTGGGGGATCTCTTGAAGATTTATATGAGGGAATTGGCCTGATCCTGATCAAAATTGACTACCAGATGGGCATGGTAGGGCAAGATCTCAGGTTGCTTCTTGTTGATGGTGAAATCTTCATCCTGGGAAGGGGTCTTCTTCTTACACCCTCTAGTTTCCTTGGCTCCTCTTTGATGATATGAAGGACCTCATACAACTTTTTCTTGAGAATGATAAGTGCACAAACATATGTTCCCTTCTTTTTTATTTAAAAGGAAGTAAAAAAACAAGGAGAAGGACTAGATTGCCAGCCTGCCTGTGAATGTTCTAAAGCTGACTAAAAAGTTCCTGGCTGGTGAAAAAGGTGTCATCTGAAAGCCAGGTCTTGCACTTTAGAAGGTTGTGCAATTCCTGGGAGATAGCAAAACAGATTATTATTTCCTTAGAATTTACACTGTCATCATGTAAGAGGAAGTTCTCTCCATGGCAGGATATCTTTTGCTCCACAGCTAATATCAATTGATCAATTGATGTTGCACTGATGCCTTTAGTGCTAAGAACATACCTCTTATCAGTGAGGTATCTCTGCAATTTAACAGTGTCACCAACAAAATCAAGTTGGGAATTTTTAAGATTGAGGAGGGCATCATTTACCACCTCAGTGGAGGGTTTATCCCTTGTGATGGGGATAATCTGACAAAGAAATCAACAGATAATTTGGTAAAGAGGATCAAAAGGCTCAATGCAGTTGTGGCCAACATTAAATGCCTTAAATATTGTAACCCCATATGTTTTAAGCCTTGCAGGGAATCCAGGGGTAGCATATTTGTAGTGATGTTGGCAGATTGCCTTTTTCTTGTTGTTGCAGTTAAAGGAGTACTCCTTGTGGAAAAAACCAGTAGCACTCTTCTTTGATATGGTTAGGTAACTCTCATAGAATTAGGTGGTCACAGCAAAGGTGAAATTGTAGTTACAAATGTTGTGAACAGTGTTCACATCTCATAGCTCAATGTTGTCACATACAGGAGCGCCTGGATCAGGTTCCTGCCCCTGCTCTTCTTCAGGCTCTTAGGTGGGGTAATAGTTGCAATTAAAGTCAAAGAGCTTCTCCTGGTGATCAGAAGGGGAGTAGACAAAAGGAGATTGAGGAGTGATGGGACTGGTTTATTCAGGTTCAGGGGATGGTGTGGGTATCTTGGGGCGCTTTAGCTTTAGCAGGATGCTTTTTAGGGGTAGTATTGGCCTTTGGTAGATTGGGCTTGTCCTTGGAGGCCTTGGGTGCCTTATTAGTAGCTTTGGGATTGGACTTGGGAGGTGTCATGGTAGGTTCCATCATGCCAGGAACTATCTGCCCAAGCAAGAAGGCTCAAAAATCCGGGGAACCTTTATCTAAATTGACCAAGTTAACAGATTTAAATCAAACGGTTGATCAGAAATGGGTTACAGCTGCTCCAGTCTGTCATCTGAAACTGGTTCCTCCTTAAAAATTGACAATGATAAATTGGTGTAATTTGAGGGTCACCTGATATGAGCTTGTCAATCAGCATGGTCATCAGAAACTGGTCACACAAGGGTTCTTTGCAACCTGGACTAGATACTTACTTGACAATGTGGAAGGAATAGGAGGTCAAAACTAAGGTGGTATTGCTTAGTCAATTTTCTGATATATATTGAATAATTTTCACTGTTTTAACTCTAAGAGTTGAGTCCTCCCAAAATTTTAATCAATAAAAATCATTTATCCCCAGCTCTAATTTACTTTTCAAAAATGCATCCTGTGGTTGGGTTGTTACAATAAATTCCATAAAATCTAATCCTCAACCAAATCATTTCTGGAAGATGGGGTCCTGCAGTTGAAACTTTGTTGTTGTTGCCGCCCAATGTTAATTTTGCGCCAACCAATTTTGGAGTCCCCCCATTCTAGAAAATGAAGATTGTGTTGCCTCCCAATGTCCATAATTTTATTATGAAGATTTTTTGATGTTGTCTTGGGCCATTTATCTTGGGCTGCTTTGGTTAGGATTAATTGTTCTGCTTAATACTGGTATTACAATTGAAAATTTTACAAAAAGATATTTGAAGCCACATTGGTGGTTAATCATTAATTCTATGTGAATTTGGGTGGTAATTCCCCATCACTTAGAAACGGCTTCATACTATTCTGCAATTTCTGTCACAGGAGGCATCTAAAATGAAATTAGTATCAAAATATGAGCAATTTTGGGGAATTTTTCAGAGGAAAAAATGAGAACTTCTTCATATATAAGTAAAAAATATTTTTACATAGAATTGTAGAAAAAAAAATCTGAAATCATATATTATCAAAATTTTAGAGTTTGTATTATGTAAAAACATTTTTTATTAATTGTGAAAGTATGCAAAACTTTGAGCTTTGCATAAAACTTGAAGTCAAATGGTGTATTTGAGATTCCATAATTGAGATGCCATAGCTCAAAAACATAATGATTTTCCTTATTTTTTATTTAAAAATAAGAAATTAATGGTGGAGCTACCACAACCAGGCCAAAGCTTAAAACTTGAATTCCTCAAAATCTAGCTTATACAACTGGGGTTAAAAGGTACTCAGCTGTTTAAAGGAGATCAAAAATATATATTTGCAAATTTTCATATGTTTTCTTACATTTTTAATACTACAATAATTGACGTGAATATGTACTTTAGAAAAGTGGAAAGCAATAATTGTAGTGGGGGAATTGATATAGCGTAGCCTGGCATCATATGTAATTTCTCCTTATTTCCCCCTATCCATTGTGCACCTTGAATTGATTGGGTGATGTGAAACTCAGTGGAATTCAAAGTGACGTAAATCAAAATGGCGTAATCACCCTCTTCTATATTAAAATCACTATTAAAATATTTTATTAAGAGATCCCTTATCAATGTATCCATGTATAATAAAGTTATAAATTACATATAAAAAACTGGTTTTTTACCCAGCAATGACAATTACTAAAGGATTATCATAGTGGCATTGTTTTAGGTTGTTTCTATTATAAGTTTCCTGTATTAATACTATAGGAATATCTTATGATTTTATAAAACAGGCTTTGGTTTATTGTGGAAGTAGGCCTATTTTAGTTTGAGATAAATGGCGTAAAATTAAGATGGCATAAACATGCCCCAAACTAAGTGATTTTATATGTAAATAAAGTTAGCAAAATAAGATTTAATTAATTTCAGTCAAAATGAAAAAATTGAGATGGCATACTTTTGTGATGCCTCATTATAAAATTAAAAGTGAATTTTAACTATTTTATTATTTTTATTATTTTTCATGATTTAAAATCACTAGCACAAAAAACACCATCTCAAATTAAATTTGAGATGGCATAAACCAAGATGCTGTTTTTGAGATGGTGTAGCCTACCTTAAAAATAGGTTATGCTTAAAAAGTGTTGACATTGGCACTTTTACATTATGTATTTGACTTGACAAAAATTAAATTTTATTGGTAAAAGTAAAGGAAAAATTAGGTTAAATTAAAACTTTAATTGTGTTTAATATTAAATTGGTTTGAAATGGCCACAATTTTGTTGTGTTTTCTGGAATTGTACCCCCAAGAGCTAAGAAAAATGATAATCAAGCTTGTGCAACTAGCAAGTTTCTTAGTGTAATTTGATTTTCTTGTCAACATGGCCACTGTTGACATGGGCAGTGTTGCCATAACAGAATAAGTTAATGCCTTATATTGTGCACTCCTATGCCATTCATAAATCACCACCAACCAGGAAGCCTTTTTGTCCTTCATTGAGTACTTCAAAACTCAGCAGGGTGGGGGTTCTCAAGGAGCACACCTCATCAGAAAAAGCAGTGATTCAATAATTTGGAAATACTTTAGTATTTAAAGGACAGTCTAATAAATACCACCTCTTTTCTTGAAGGGTGACACAGACAATTCACCATAAGGTTCTGGGTGAAGAAGCCCAAGTTGAATAAGATAATGGTGCACCTCAAGACCCAGCAGGCACTCTCTACCTGACTTTTCAAGACTGTGAAGAAGAATAAAGATGACCCCCCTAAAAAAACCAGGGTAGTGAAAAAGTATACTGAGATATTCAAGGTGTCTCTAGCCTACTATCCCAAGGATAGAAAACTTGAACATCCTCAAGCTATACATGTTGCACTTTCAATCAATGTTTAATCCATTTTCTCAATTCATTCTTAATATTCTCTCATTTCTTTTAGTTTTGATGGCTTCTATTTTTTAGTATTTATTTGAAATTATATTAGTTTTCAAAGCTATAGCACTAAGAAAAATGAGATTTAAGCAAAAATAACTCATCTGTAAACAAGATCAACTGAGATTTAAAAAATAAGATCATATGTAAACAAAATTTAAAGCCAAAAAAGCTATATCATTTATAATAGATTTGGGTTTATTTCTATTTAGTTCTGAAATATTTTAATTTTATTTTTAGATGAGTTATTTTTGCTTAAATCTCAGTTTTTTGCTTAGAGCCATAGCTTTAAAAAATACTATATGTATAGTATAGCTTATGATCAGTATATCTGAAAAGGGCTTATTTTGAATCACTTGACTTTGGAGCTTTGCGCAACCTTGCTGCTAATAATTTGTCCTGTCTTCATTAAAAATTTGTAATACAGTAGTTTTAAAAGCTATGGCAACAACCAAAAATACCTCAGATTTAAACAAAATGATTTCAGATTAAAACAAAATCCAAGTTGCGCAAGATTCAGGATTCAATTAATTTATAAAATTTCAGTTAATAAATGGACTGTCAAACAAAAAAAACAAAATTTCACTAGCCCATTATACAAAATTATATCAAACATCAAGCGGTGTAGTTCAAACCACAAACAAAATAAACTGACACAACAAGTGAAATGGATGGATGCTGTTCTGGAGTATATTATAATACAATCAGGATTCATATGAGGCACCAACAGAAGAACTAAAATGAAACAAAACTTGAGCAATCTAGAAGCAAGATTACACAAGCATAAAAAAGGAACTCACACAAGATGTGTAGTATGAGCAGCCTAAAATAGAAAAATAACAGTTTAACAGCCAATCAACAGCTATCCAATTTAGGAACAGAGGCGTTTTATCCATTTTCATGGCTACAGATTTGTATTAAAAGGTTTTGAGAACCTTCCAAATATGGACTTGATATTATAAAAAAAATCATTAAATTTTAAAATTTCTACTTTTAGTGATTTTATCCTAGGATTTTTACAATGGTTTTTAACAGCAATATCTTTGACAGCGCCAGCAGCAGCCAGACCAGCTTCAATGGAGGCAAGGCTCAGAACGTGGAGGCACCTGTTTACACCCAAGCCTTTGAGGCAGGTAACCAGGAAGCTGACCTGTACCTGACTACTGACCCCTATGGCTTTGACTTGTTCAGTAGTCACATAGTGTCTAGCTCTGCCCCGGCTCCCCTACCCACCTCTGCATAAGCTGCCCACCAACCAACCAACCAACCAACCAATCAGGATGGCAACCTTGATTTGGAACAACTTCCTGCCACCAGCCAACCTGCCCCCTACAGCCAATCAGGCTTCAGCTCCCCCGGCCCAGTGCCCCAAGTGACAAATCATCATTGCCCAAATTCTTCAGGAAATTGTGGCACTGAATCTACAGGGTCTGTCCTGGGAACAGATTGCTGCCCAGTTGCAATTTACCCAAGCTACTGTCATGCAGGAATTCAACAACCTGATGAACAGGGGGAATCTGATTGGGAAAACCAAGAAGCCCAAGAAGGCCCCCAAGTCACAAATATCTGAGGCATACCCAATCATTCTTGACCTCCTCCAGAAAGACCCCAAGATTCCCTTGACCCAGATCCAGAAGCAGCTTGCGCACCATAACATATGGGTCTCCAAGAGCATGGTGCAGCTCTGGATGTATGGGAAGGTGGCTTCTATACGGGTTCTTACCAATTTTGCCGGCAACCAATGGGATGGCGCTGAGGATTCCCTGTATGAAACTGCCATCAAATCAACCCTGTCCAATGCCTGACTACTCTAACTGATGATGTAATATTAATCTCCTATTACAAGCTATCAATAGCTTTTGATGATTTTGGCAAGCAATGAAGAGCCGCCACTCAAAAAGGAAGGAAGAAGGTAAAGAAGGGGATGTTCATTGGTGCATTTCTGGCTGTTTCAGCCAAGGATTTTGTATACTATTGGACAAAACCAGATTTCATTGATAGCTACTCATACAGCCACATCCTTAGTGGATTACTTTACTCCTGGGATGGCTCAAATTCCAAGTACTGGGTTTTCTTGAGCCACCAGATGGAGGGTAGTTACACCGCCCTTGAGGCCATCCAGGGACGCGGGCACCAGGCCTCAGTCTACCCCGCCGGCCATGCAGACGTCCATCTGGCTGATGTTGTCTTCTTCAACAGTGGGATCCATATTATGGGAGCACTGCCCTCAGGCTTTCAACAACCTCTATCTTGGGGTCCTTGACCACAAATTTCTCTTTGGCTGCCAGATAGTGGCTGACTTGTTTGTGCAAATGGTTTTCCATGTGAACATGGGCAACTAATCACGTAAGGATAAGCGCCTTCCACCTTGGGCCACTGTACTTACTAGCCCATCCAGCCAATGAGGAATACAACAAGTGTTATATGGTAGCCATCACGCAAATTCCTCCTGCCTCCACCCCCGCCACCAACACCCCTAACCTGCAAGCCCAACCCATCCAATCCCAGACCCCCAGGCCAGCACTGCCTCTACGTCTTCCTTCCTGCGTTATTCTGCCTCCTAGGCATCACTCTCCCCCCCCCAATAAACCCCTGTCACCAAAAATTTTCTATTTATATTATCTTTTTTTGAATTTCAATTGAGATGTTCTCTTTGTTTATAGTTGGTTTTATTCTTTATGTTCAGCTTATTTCTATAAAATCATATATTTACTATGTTGTGTATCTAGATCCAGAACACGGTTATTTTTAGCACTTAAACATAGCCCCTTGTGAAAATATTAACAACAATTTGGTGTTAATATTTTCACAAGGGGCTATGTCAAGCGCTAAAAATAATATGGCAATCAAGGAAACAATGTCAACGCAAAGCAAACAACACATATTGAGATGAGCGTAAAATATATACAAAATGGGTAAAAAGATGGGATAATGTAGTAGATGGGAAAACAAAAAGGAATAAACAAAGAGGCAACAGTATCAAAATAATACAGAACTTATTGGGGCAAAAGCTATAAAAACATATGAAAAGGTTAGTAAAAAATCAATGAGAGAATTAGAGAAGCTTCTGAAGGATCTTGACTTGGCAATTGCCAAAATAAAGGACATTGACCGCAAGGTCAAAGCCAAAGTGAAGTCTGCTGTCCTCACTGGGGACAAAATTGACAAGATGTTTGTAAAGGCACTAATGTCAAAAATGCCAGACACCCCAGAGAAGACAATCAAGCGCTTACTAAATATTCAAAAAAAACTGTGGTTGAGGGCCTGCAATTTAAGGCATACAATCTTTCTGTGCCGTCCGTCTGGGTTGATGACCTGGAGATGTATGAACATCTCAAACCTGCCAAGCGTGCCAGGGCAGAGGATACCAAATTGCCTGCGCAATTTATTGCGCCAAGAATGGCCAAGCTGGCCAAGGCTGCGGGCAAGGAAGAAACACAGGAAGGTAGCCTAAAAAACAAAATTAATAAATTTTCAAAAAACTTACCTTTTTTCTTGGAAAATGTAGACAGCAAACTCCGCCAAGTCCTGGTCCCCTTTGTCCTGGCCACCTTTTATGCAAATTATGCCACTCATGTGGCAAAGCAATTGTATCTGTCCCCCCTCTGCCGTGCGGGAGCTGGAGGACCGTATCCACAGGTCCTTTCTAATGTTGCAGGAGGCATTGGCAGAACTTACGCATGCCAAGGGGGCATCTAAGTGGGCAGTTACTGCCTACAAGGATGCCCAACTGATCCGCCTGGACCCGGTATCCCTCAGTGGAGTTTAATGTGTGAACTCCATTGAGCTTTTTGAGACGTCCTGGCAACGCTCTCATTCAAAAATGTACCAGAGATGGGCTGGGCTCATGCGGCTGCTTGCTTCTGCTTCCTGTTGGAGCACACCCTGTCTTACCTATTGGAGAACTTTGGGTGTGCAGTGGTCAAATTGGCTGTTGCAGACGCAACAGCTGTAAAGAAGACCAAGATTCTCCTGGCAGACTTTTGGTTGGCCTGGAGTGCCAACAAGATGGGGCACCCTGCAGCTATGGGGCTGACCTTCACAAAGACCAGGCACAACAAGAAGATCAGTGTGATCTATAATAAACTGTGTGAGTTCACAGAAGCCTTTGCAGGTCAAAGGCTTCATCTGGTTGTTTACCTGGGGTTCTTATTCTACTTTGGGATGGGCACGTCTGTAGAGGAACTGGACTGGGTTCTTCTGAGAATTGACAAGGCCCGCTCTCCTTGGATGGGAGAAGGTCCCCCCGGATACAACTTGGTGGACCACGTTATCCAGGACGCCCTGGTCCTGGCTGGGATATACAGGTTTGTAGCCCCGCCTGAAAAGCTGCTGCTTCACTCCCACCTAACCCTATTGCCTTTCACCAGCAGGAGGGAGTATTTTAATAAGGGTGTATCCACCGTTCACAGTGTGGCAGTGGAGGTTGTGTGCCACCTCCATTGCGGGGTGGGTAAATACCAAAGAACCCACTACAGGCGCACACAATAACAATATGATTCCAATAAATTTTATTACAATTTATAGCATTCCAATTATAATAAATTTTTATAATTTTTATTTCAGCAAACCAGTTTTGAAAAATATATTGCAGAAACAGTTTTCATAAAAGCATAAAATTATACGTTAATAAAATAAATTCTAACTTGTTCATTTTAAGGTAATTTATTTAAAACTATTTTTATATTTATTTAACCAAAGTGATTTAAATATTTTTGCGTAATCCAGTATTGAGCGTTTGGGATTACCTCAGATGGCATAATAAAATAAATAAATTACTTACATCTATTGATGGATCTTCTGAATGTGATTGCGGGTGTGGAAACATCTAAATATAAAATGATAATTAATAAATCTTGAATAGTAAATAAGAGAATATAAAAAAATTGGACACACTAAGCCTTTAATTGATTGGCTGTTTGGCTAGGCACGCGGGGATGAAAAAATCAGTGTGGCCATAGAATTTGGACATGGTCTCAGCTGGGAGGGTGTGAATCCCGGCCTGCAGCAAATTAAAGAGGTCCTCAGTCTCAGTTGGGGTTCCTCTTCTTGACGACTTGCTTAAGCCACCCAAAGACTTCCCCAATGGGATTTAGGAAGGGTGAATAGGCGGGGAGGAAGAGAAGGCGTAAATTTGCCGTGGCCATTTGCTGGGGGCCCACTGTAATGCTTGTGTTGATCATTGGGAATTCCTCAAGAATGTCAGCCACCTTGTGGAGACCAACGTTGTCCAACACAATCACATTGGTGAAGCCCAGGCTTGTGCGCCTCAGGTGCTCCTGGACCAATCAGAGAAATGACAAGAAGGTACAGCTGTTGTGAGAACCCAATATCATTTGATAAAGCTCAGCCCTCTTTGGACCAAGGAGAGCCACCATTGAGTAGGCTGTGGCGCAGACTGCAGCACGCCAAGCCATCCCATCATTGGAGCCTTTGGGGACATACCCATTGCGCATTGACAAGGCAAATGCCAATTTGTCAATATAATAAAATTTGACCGTCCCCTTGGCTTTAAGGGCAGTGTATGCCTCTGCGTAGTTTTTCCGGGGTGTCAATATTGGCTGGGCTGTTTCTGTTGTAGGGGGATACCCCAAGCTTTTTCCAGGAAAAGCGCATTCCCTTGACCAAATGATAATAGAAGGAAATTGAGGCCTCAATCCCAAAAGTAGATTTAACCATGGCCTGTATATTTGCCAGTTCAAGATGACAGTCCCAGATGATCCACTGACAGATTGCCCATTTGTGCTCCTTGGTGAGCATGGTAGAAACACGCAAGGATTTCTCCGCAGCAAGGACACAACCAGTATTGATGAATTTTTGGAAGGTCTTGCTGGCGTACTTGGGATCCACTCCAACAAAGGCCGCAGCTGCCTTGTAATCACCCAATTCCCGCATTAGCTTAAGCAGGATGATGCATTTGATGTCAGGGATGCACTTCTGGGTGGGCTTTTTTGGCAGTAGGGGTCAACTCATTGGGATTGGGCACAACACAGGACATGGGCACCTTGGTATAGAAAGCTGCAACCTTTTTTAATACCAGCTGTCCCTCATAGGTTTGGTAGAACTGGAGCTCCTTGTCATCCTCCTGATTGCCATCACTGACAAAGGGCTTGTAGCTAGTATCAAGTACAGGCTTCACCTTCTCCAGCATGGCTGACAGGACCAACTCTTGCCGGTACACAACGTCAAACACATACAAAGTAAGTTCTACCTCCTTGTTTCTAACTTTCTTTGTAGCGGTGACCTTGGTTGGCTTCTGGGTCAGCGCTGGGACCCAAGGGTTTATGCTCCACACCCTAGCAGCTTGTGCTCCTTGAACCGGCTGTGTCAGTGCAGTGTCACTATGGAACTCTCCTCTCTTGTCTCCTTGAGTAGGCACTTGGGTTGCACTAACTCAATTCTTTGACCTACGGGGGCAACCACAACCACAGCGCACAACAGGTGTATTGGTACTCTGGTATTGTGTTCCTTCCATTTTAAAATTTAATAAAATATTAAATAAATTTCAATTAAGTTACTCCCTAATTTTAATTTTTGCTTTTATCTGAATATGGATATTTAATTAAAGTTTTTCCCACCCAATATCCCAATTATAGATTTTTTATTTCTTAATTAGTTGTTTTTGGTTTTACAACGCCCATTTTTGAATACTCAAAAAAAATCCACCCATTTTCCTAGATTTTACTGCCAAATTCAAACACCCAACACAATATTTTTAAAATTTATGTTCCAGATCTTGTGTCTTATTTTAGATACCTTGGTATCATTCATGATTACAATCCATTGCACATATTGCGTGAGTGATTTTATTTATGCAGTGAGTTGCTATTGTGTTTTGTTTTTGGTTTGCGTTTTGTCACACCTTGCTTGGGTGTATTTTGTCACCAATTCACATAGTAAATATATGTACACAAAAAGTCAACTCACACCATTTTGTTTGTGAATCAATGTATTTCAGATTTTATTTTGAATGGTTTTACTTTGTGTGTGAGCCCTTTATTGCTGTATTGACTCATTTTGCCCATTGACGCCAATAAACCCTGTTAACAGAGTGTATATTTTAACCTGAGAGATGGATTTTTTTAAACCTGAAATCATTTTGTTTAAATCTTAGGTATTTTTGGTTGTTGCCATAGCTTTTAAAACTACTGTACTGGGGCCTTTTTTTAGTCTTTCTATGGTTTTATAATTTTATGTTTTTTAGCTTCAAGATTAAGCACTTTTAGATAGTGTTTTTATTGTTTTTGATGCTTTTTTTATATGGTATATTTACTATTACTTTGATATTACATGTTTAATATTACTTTTGAGATAAAGCTTTTAAGATACCATGTCCTACCTTCTTTTCAATAGTTATAAGCTCCATGCTTCTTCTTTTTAAGAAAAAGTTAATTAGATTATAAGTGGATTCTTCTTAATTCTATAATATTTAATGACTAAAAAACTGTATTGTTGCAACTGAACTAATAATAGTTCAGTATTTAAATAGGGGAAGACAAAAGTCTAAATTAAAAGGACAATAATAGGAATCAGATAAGATGTGTTTATTTTAATAATAGTACAGTCAATATACTATACTTTGGAGCCACAAGTTGCCAGGGGTGACATAGTGACATGTTTTTTGTATTGTTTTGGATGAGAATAACTTGAGGGAGGGATCATCATGTCAAATTAGCAGTGCTCCTAATTAGGTGATAGGGCCCATAATTTGACATTGCACTAAGATTGGTCCATACTGTTAGTCACACCATGGGGTGGCTATTTGAGCATTCCCTGTGTATTTTGAGATACACTTGAAGAAAAGGGGGTAATTTCAGTCACAACAATATCTAATGCTCTTAAAGATGGGTGTAGCAAGCTTGTGTCATGGATAAAGACATCTTAGTAGACATTGCTTTCTCCAAGAAAAACTCACCAGAAGGAGCTGCCAGTAATAAGATGCCTATGAAACCTACACAGACCTGAATCAATCTATTGAGAGGAAGTGAGTGGCAGCCAATCAGGTTCACCTCCAAACAGGACCTAAAAACCTGCAGTTTAAGGCCGGAAACCCCAAAAAACAGGTAATTTGGTGTTTTTGGCCCAAAAAACAATTTATGGCATCAGAAATTTTTCAGTCACTTCTGAAGGATTAGTTATCAGAATTTACCCTGCTGATATCAGCATTCCCATCCCACTTATATGAGCTGGGTTATAACCCACAACTACCTTAGTAGTTGAATAAACCCCATATTACCTCTGAATTTGTCAATTTTATTTATTTCTGGTAAGTAAAACTCATTTAAATTGAATTCCTGTTTGTGTACGTCCTCATTCACACCATTACAACATACAGAGTTGGTTTAGCGCTATCTGCAGCCAGTGCGCTGTTGTTTGTGGTTTTCCCACCTGAAATTGAGGAGTATGTCAAGCCAATTTGCTAAATCCTCCATTTGCAAAATCATTTTCCATTTATCAATCATTAGCTTTTTTAATTTTTGTTCTCATTTTTACAACTTGTATTTTTCCTGTAACTTTGCTTTGAGTTTACCACTTACAAATTTTGACATTGAGAATTTTTTTGCTACTCAATGTTTTCAGCATTTGGATTTTCATCCACCATTTTCTCAATCTTTCATAATTTCAAAGTTTCTCTGCCACTACAGCATGAGATTCAAGTCAAAGGGCTTTGTGGCTCAAAGAGGAACTTAAATATCTGGCAAGAGAATCAGATTCCTGATTTTGAGGATACACAAAGGCAAGTTGGCTAAGTGCAGTGATAATAGAGAATCTCTTCTGGCTTTCACAAGAAGCTAGTATGAGATTTGCACTTAATGAAGGCTTATAATTACTAAAGAGATATATGGTGCTGATAACTTTTTATTTGATAGAAAAAGGGGGGTTAATTAATACAAGTGAAATGGTATAGACAACAATCAGCCAACATGGAAGGGGCAACACACAGGGTCTTTGAATGATTATGGAAGTAAGTAAGCTAGGCTCAAAGGGGTTATAACTGTTAGCAACATGACTTAATCATTAAAACTGTGTTAACAGTTCTCCACAAACAGATGAATATCAACAGGAAAATTGTCATTAGGTCACTTTAAAATTAAATTGAGCATCCAAAAGAAGATTTCAACTAAGATCCTAGTTGAATCAGGAATAGGGCTGCAAAAGATCTGAAACAATGTCTGCTTTGTAAAAAAGCAGCCATTTGTCTCAAATCTGGAAACAATTCCATAAAATTGTACTGGGTACAGTTTTTTCAGAATTGTAGCTGTACACATCTACAGGAAAATATTTTTTCAGACTTTTTTGAAATAAAAATTATGTTACTTTCTTTCAAATTTTAAAATAATAAAATATAGGAATTCAAATTCAAATTTGAGTCAAAAACAAAAATACTGTAAATTCAGAACCTGAACGTAAAAATGCGGGATTGTCAAATCCTTGGTCCAAATTTTGAATCACTTTTGCGGGATGGCCTTTTTTAATTAAATTGATTTTTTCAAGTATTTATTTGAATATTTGAAAATGCGGGAACTCATAGACACTTTGCAAAGTTCAAGTCAAACTGCATATTTTCAATGGACAAAATGAATAAACTGGAATCAGATTTGAAGCGTTCAAATCTATCAGTCATTTTCATTAAGTTTACTATGTTTTTTGAAATTGCAGGATTGTCAAATCCAAGAATCAAATTTCAAATCACTTTTGAATGCCACTAGTAAACTCAGATATTAATTGCGGGAACTGGAATCCAAATTTAATGTACACTAAGCACACTAGGAAATACCAACCCAAATAAAGAAGCTCCACCACAACTAAAATCAAATGAAAAATTCAATCTCAATAACCATAATTAGACATAAAAAGTTATTAAACTTTAAAATCATCCAAACCTGGAAAGTATACAATATTGTTCACTTCAAATCACGGATATAGAAACTCTGCTACTATTCAAGGCTAAATCAAGAGAAAACAACTACCCACAACTAAACCAATAACTCCAAATAAATACATATTTAATCTAAAATACATTTTTTATTTTATTTTTATGGACCATCAATTGCATTCCCAACCTTCTCCTGCACCAGCCTGCGGGACAGCCTGTCCACAAGGGCGTTCCAGAGGGTCTAAGAACAGACCCAGAACCCAACTCAAGGGGAGTTATGCTGATACACAGGCCTCCCAAGGTGTTGTTGCCAGCCAACCACCTCCCGCATCCCAAGCCAGAACTACCAGCTTGAATCCCAGGCAGAAGCCACTTTCAAGGCCTGCTACCAAAGTCTCCTACACCAGGGTCACTGGGAACACTGAGGTTACATACACCTCCACCGTTTACCCAGTTGTCACCTGGCCCTGCACTCTTGATCCAAGAGTTGCTACTTCCTGCCCCCGCGTCTTTGACACCACCTACAAGCCATTGGTCATCACTGAGGAACCATCTGCGCCTATTGTGTATTCAACTATTGACAGCACCAATGCAAGCAAGCGTGATCTCACCTTCTACACAAAGGTCCCTGTCCCCTGTGTCAATCCTGGTAGCCAGGATGCCGTGGTACCTGCCAAGGGCCGGCGTTGGTTGATGGATAGTGAGCGTGAAGCTCTCCTCAACTGCTTGAATGGGGGAATGGTGGTTTGGGATATTGCGTCCCAATTTGGTGTCACAGCCAGATACATTGCCAACATCAACACCAAGTATGGCAACACCGGGAAAATTGCCAAATCCACCAAGGTTAAGCGGCAGCCAAAACTCCTTCAGCCCATTCATATTGATGCAATCAAGCAGTGGGTAGCCAAGGATTGCCACCTGGACACACTTGCTGTCCAATCAATGCTTGCCACAGAGTTTGGGCTTTCTGTTTCTAAAACCCTTGTTTACAGAGCAATGGTTGATTTGGGCTTCTTGTGGAAGGTGCTCGGAGTTTCTCCATACAATAGGAACAGTGAAAAGACCATTGAGGATCAACGCATTTATGCCAAGACATATATGGCACTAAAGAGTACTGTTAATGTCCAGTTCTTCTATATCAACAAATTGTTGTTTTCCTCCTCACTCAGGTCTAGGCATGGGTGGGTTGAGAAGGGGTCCAAGGACAGCGTAGCCCATTGTGAAGCTGTCTGTTCCCAGACCTATTCTATGATTGTGCTTCTTGGTCCTTGCAGGTTAAACCAGTACTGTAAATTCAGAACCTAATGGTAGAAATGCAGGATTGTCAAATTCTTTTGTGTGAACTCACCAACTTAATGGAGTAATTTTCATCCCAGAACGACTTACTTTTTTATATAAAAGGATGAAAAATATTCCAGTAAGTTGGTGAGTTCACGCAAAAGAATTTGACAATCCCACATTTTCACCTTTAGGTTCTGAATCTACAGTATCAGATGATTAAAGGCTCACATAACAGCGCAACCTTTCTTGATTTTCTCCAAGCTGTCAAGGAGTACCTTTGGATAAATTACAGTGGCACAACCAACATTGTTGTGCTTGATAATTTTGGGCTCCACAAAGTGGATCTGGTTGTGTCTGAGTTCCCCCCCTCATTGACAAAAACAGCCACACCTCCAGCCACCAACTTACTCATTGTCCAATGAGACTTCCCTTCCTCCCACCATGTTCCCCATTCCTGAATCCAATTGAGGAGGTGTTTGGTTGGATCAATAATAAGGTAAAGCAAGGCCTCCCTCAGGACACTGAGGATCTATTCAATATTCCCAAGATCAGCCAATTTGCAATGCCACCCAATGTGGTGGCGGCTTTCTATGAGCACTTGGAATCCTTTCTCCCAAAAGCCCTGGCCTCTTAGACAATCAGATAAATGGACGCTCCGGGTTTTTTTAGTTTTAATTTTATTTAGTTTGTTTTTATTAGGACTCAATAATTATTATTTATATATAATAATGTGACGTTTGATTGTATTATAGACATTTAAGAATACATAGAAAAGGTAATTAAAATTAATTATACTAGGTAAGATGGAAATATTTTTATTATAATGCACTGAATGTTATTATTGGCTTTTGCGCTAACAAATGAATAAATTTAAAAAAGATAGAAATAAATTAGTTTATTTATATAATTGTGAATCCTTGATGGTACTTTGGCTTTTTTAAGCCACAAATTGGACCTTGCATATCATCATCTGATCCTTGTTATTTCAGTGCCACTATAACCACACAACATGGCAACCAATGATTTTCATGTATTGCTTACTAATTAGTACTTAGGACGCGGGCCAAGTATATTGAATATGTTTATCAAATCACATTACAAGGGAAAGGTAATTTGAGTTCTAAACAATCATTTGTTTAGAACAATAGTAGAGCAGGCTGCATGATGCAGATAAATCAATTCTCAATGTTTATCTATGTGATAAATAAAACCTGTACTTGACAAGCTAGTAAATAAAAACATTTTTAACTTAATTTTAATATTTGATGTGATTGCAACTTTAACTAATGTCTTGTAATATATTTAGATATATTAATATTATAATTTACATACTAAAATTTAAAATTAAAATTAAAATATTAAAATTATAATTATAATTATAAATTGTAAAATTTAAATATTAAAGTTTAAATAATCAAAATATAACAATTTTATTAAATTATGACTTATTCAATATTGAAATATTTGATATTAAAAATTTTAATATTGTAATATGGATTATTAAAATTTTAATATTAATTTTTAGATATTAAATTTTTTAATATTTAAATATGTAATATTAAAATTTTTATAGTAAAATTTTAATAGTACATATTACAATATTAAAAAAATTTAGTATTAAAATATAAAAAGTAAAAAAAAATTAATTTTCAAGGGGAAAATATTTATTGGGGGATGCTAACTGCAAAGGGAATGTGATTATTCCAGGGAATTATACCCCAAAATTAAATTTTCAGCTAATGCATCTAATTGGATCCATGTACTCTTCTGTACGTGGTGGACAACCCTGGATGTGATTGCTAGAGGGGTGGTGCCCTGTACCCCAGTGGTTGCTGATTGTTTGATAAAAGGCAGGCGGGTGAGCAAATCAACTAGTAGGTTTTTGGGGGGGGCATGTAGTACCTGTATAGTGTTGCCAATGCAAATGAGTCATAGAAGATGTGCTCAACTGTCCTGTATCCCTGTGGTGTCTTCTGGCGGTCAAGGGCTATGCGGCATATATCAATTTGTATAGGTATATCTTCCAACTTTTTGATGTTGGTTTTTAATATGCAGTGGAGGAGGATTCCCAGGTATACCGCAACGTGGATTCTTTGCAAGGTATACTTTTCTGAGAACATGCATAATTTTTTGAATTTTTGTACTAACCTATTAATATAGGATATTTGGTTGAACTTGAAGAGGGTTCCGGGGGCGCCCAACTTGAATCAGCCCCCCAGGCCTTGGCAAATGAAATAAATAAAGGTTTAAAATTATTCACGAGGACTGCATCCCTGACTTTATTTGATAGTGCCTTAAAAACTTCATTAAAAATTGCAGATTTCAAATATTTATTTCCTATTTGAAAGTTGGTTTTTAATAAATTCTTTTCATATTTGTTGATGTTTGTGAAGGGGAATTGTTGAATGCTTTTGTATTTGTATTTATCAAAGTCCAGTTTGATATCCCCGCAAATTTCATTCATTTCTTTGATTTTGATATTTGATCCTAGTTTATATGCTTCCCTTATCCATGGCAAGCACCCTGCGGGTGGTGAATATTCCCTATCTTGAGCTTCAATATTAAAAAAATATTCATATTTTGTTGAATTATTTTATTTATTTGGTTTTTATTTATTTGTTTTATAGGAGCCACCAGTGACTGGTAGCCCCCATAAAACCAACTTGGCATAAAAGCTGCCACTTCCGCGACCTCATCCCCATCCCTGGTGATGACTAAAATAAATATAAGTTAAACATAAAAAACTTACTGATTGTTTCCCCTGTGGCCCCCTCAGCCACAGGCGCCATATCAGCAAACTTCATGAGCGTTGGATGCTCTTCATTAATTTTCTTAGGCTTAATTTTTCTTATTCTTCTTGCAACTGGTGCTTCCTCTTGATTTTCATTTGATAAAGCTTCTGTATTTCTTAATGCGCTTCTGCTTCTTGCTTGTGTTTCATTTTCATCTGTTTCCATTTGGTTGGTTTCCTCTTTGTTGGTGTTAATTTCCTTTTGAATTTCTGTTCCTTCAATTAGTTTTATCTTCTTATTGTTTTCTTTGGCCCCCTGCCAGAACTCCCACAAATTGTAGGCTGTGTTGTTGAATTCAAGACTTGATAAAATAGTTCCCTGTAGATTAAGTAACTTTTCTTTATTTTTTTCATCTATAATATTTCCCAATTTATCCAGAGCATCTTTTTTTGACTGGATTAGTGGCTGGCCCTTGTTACCCAGCTTTCCTGTCACTATTTCCCTGTTATTTCTTTCTATTTCAACAACCTTTTGCAGGTGTGCTTCTAATTTGTTGATTAAGTTATAGATTGTTGACACATTGTTTGAATTCCATCAAAAAAAATTTTACAGTACTATCTTCAACACATACATATTTTTCATCATCATTAATAAATTAAAGACAATAAACATAAATATTGGATTAGAATATTGTAATTAGACGTCAAATCTTGATATTTTGATATTATGTGCATAACTCAATGCATTTTGTTTAATAAAATCCACTGTAAAATAGGTTTTTTATTACATTTTAAAATAAATTGACTGTGTTTATATTAGGGCCATTAACACTTAGTATAAATATGATACATAGTGCATTTTACAGCCTGTATATTTACCTATTGGTAATAATTCTATAAACTTTTTAGTTGGATTTTGCGAGGTAATAATAATGTAATGTGTTAACAAATTACTGTTTATTGTCATTAATTGGCTGATTTTCTTTGCTGTGGCAATTGTGCATTTTCTGATATTTATGCACTAGTATTCAATTTGTTGGCTTCACATCTAATTGCACAGGTAATAGGAAAACAAGCTTCCACCCCAAGACTGGATGTGGTCAGGGTGGCGGCTTGCTTTCCTATTGCCTGTGCAATTGGATGTGAAGCCAACCAATTGGATACTAGTGCATAAATATCAGAAAATGCATAATTACCATAGCAAAGAAAATCAGCCAATTGATGACAATAAACAGTCATCTATTAACACATTACATTATTATTACCTTGCAAAATCCAACTAAAAAGTTTATAGAATTATTACCAATAGGTAAATATACAGGCTGTAAAATGCACTATGTATCAATATTTGTACTAAGTGTTAATGGCCCTAATATAAACACAATCCATTTCATTAAATTATAATGGAAAAGGCCACGTTTATAATGGATTTTATTAAACAAATTACATTGAGTAATGCACATAATATCAAAATATCAAGAGTTGACATCTAATTGCAATATTCTAATCTAATATTTACGTTTATTGTCTTTAATTTATTAATGATGATGAAAAATATATACGCTCATAATTTTAAGCTATTTGTAAAATGTACAACATTATATTAATTATGGGAAATGTTGATAATGGAAAAAGAAAATATTATTAATTATGAATTTAAAGAGAGATATCAATTTTAATAAGTTGTCACAAAGAAAAGATTTATTTACTAATCAAAGGACAGGAAGGGGAGGGAATGGGCAGAATGAACATTGCCTTCATCTGCGCCTGTGAAAGAGGCGGCATCAGAGATAGTGGGGAGGGAATGGGTGGTGGTTTGGGAGTCAGGGTTGGAAGGCAGGTGGCTTGATGGGGGTTGGGGAGGCAGGGTTTGTTGACTGGGAAGGGGCAGCAAGAGCTGATTGCTTCAATTGCTTGAATTATTCTTCCATCACATATACTGGCTTGACAAAATGGATGGACTGGCGTGGGGGGAGACGGGGGTCCTTTCTGGACTTATCACTATCACTTGCATAGAAGATGATGAGATCAAATATAGTCCTGGACGGGTGTGGAAGGGAAAAGCTCATACCCCTTATCAATTTGGGTGCATAGTTTGTTTTAGGTGGCAGGCTTTAGGCACCTGAGGGCGGAACCAAAATTGTAGAGACATACATCTGCAAGATGTATGTCAGTGTGGTTGATGGGGTAGGACTAACAGGTATGCCGTGCAGCCCTAATTTTATTGGCTGCCCATTCCTGCTGCTCCATCTCTGCACTCAGTATAACTGTGTTCACAGTGTTTTGTGTGACCCACTCCTTCAGCATGGCCTTGAGCTCTGTCTGGTAGGCATACCCATCTGCAATGTTTGATATTGCTGAGTAATAATTGATGCCCAATGGGAAAACTGCCAATAAAATCCCAACAAACCAATACAATATTGAGCTGTGCTTGTACACGTCAGACTGGATACGCTTTTCTCCAAAGTCTTGGATACTTGCAGATATCTTAGCATACAACAGGAAGATTATGTCATTATGGGCCACCATTGCCCTTCCTTTGGTAAAATTAATAATAGTTGAATTGTAGGGGTCAGTGTCCGCCAAAATGGGGCCACTGAGAACTTGATTAGACAAGATTCTAGCAGCAACAACAACTCTGTGCATCCACAAATTCACCATTCTTTTGTTGGTGAAGATGCTGTGGAGTCCCAACTGGAGACGTACCTGGACCAGGGGCATCTGCAGGTCATGTTCCATAATGGCCATCATAAGGGTATGGGCTGTATCACCTTCAGTTGAAGTACAGGCACCAGTCAGGGTCTTCTTGGTAGGGGGCCACAGTTGGTGTGGGCTTGCAGGGTTGCAGCCACAGTAGACTTTGCAAATCCCATTACGGCCGCAATTTCCCCAAGGGATATAAGCTTTTCTTGCTTTTCAACAATTTTGAGAACAATCTCCGGAGTGATTAGTTTTCTTCTGCGTCTTGCAGGCTGATTGGCTGGGGGAGGGATGTGTTCATCACAGGAACTGATCAATGCCATCTGATTGGCTGTTTTGGGGTCCTGGGATCTCTGGGTGACCCCATGGCTAAAATGGCTGGTTCCAGATGCCATTGCTGATAAGAGATTTGGGTTAGCAGCTGCCTGTGTGTGATGGGCAAACAGGGCCATGCTTGAGGATGCAGGAGAAAGAACAGACTCCTGGGTAGTGCTTGCGGAGGGGCCTGTGTGTTGGGAGTGGCCATAGACAGAGGCTTCACTGTTAAGAGACCCAGTGTAGCCCTGCATAATTTTGTCAAGGCCAGGGAACAGCTTGTTGACTTGGTTGTTGTTGAAAGAAGACATAATAAAATTTTTATTATAATTTTAAACTCAAGAAGAGGAATGTATATTTTAGTCAATTTTATTGTTATATATGTTAATTTTGTGAATATTATGATTTAAATTTTAGCCGTCCTAAATTGGAATAGGGTGATTTTTGAGAGTGCCTATGATTCCTAAAAGAATCAGCACAAATCCACTCTAGATCCTTTAGCATCCTTTTTGAGACACCCATAAATTATATTTATTTCAAATTCCTTGCAATTATGATTTGAAACTTGGTTCTTGGATTTGACAATCCCGCAATTTCAGATTTGTTAAGTTTTACATGATGTCTATGATCCATTTGAAATACAGGAAATCTCAAATTGTACATTAGAATCCTGCATTTCTGATTCATGTATCCTGCATTTGTTTGCTGGATTTTGTCTTTTGTTAGTTGAGTTATCTGCTTAAGAGATTCAAAATTTGCCAATTTAAATAAATCAAAAAAGTCAAATTAAATGGTTGATTTTATTAAATATTTAATTCTCACTCAGCTGAGTTGCCCGCAAAAGTGATTCAAAATTTGGACCAAGGATTTGACAATCCCACATTTTTATGTTCAGGTTCTGAATTTACAGTATTAAAATATATATATATATAGCCTGGCTCTTTCTTAAAAAAGGCTGTCTTTGATCATTTTTTAAAATTCATATTCCCCTAGGCAAAGGTAATCCAAAATCTAAAAACACAACATATGAGACATGCTGATTATGGTAAATACCATGGTCAGCATGTTTTTAATCCATCACAGCCCTAATCAGGAATGTTGTAACTGCGCTGTTTTAGCAGAGTTACAAGGTGGAAATATTAGTAACTAGATAATTATCTTTATTTGAATATAGGGATTATATATTTGTTGTGAATCATTTTAAGAGGAACATGATTGGTGATCACACGGTTGGATGGAAGAAGGGGGTGGCTTGATCCTGGTAAAGGGTCAGGCACCAAATTGAGTCATCCACCAAATAGGATCATTGTTTGTTCATGTTGTCACTTTTGGGAATGTGAGTTGACTTCCTTGTTTGGGAACAGGTCACAGGGAAGTTGTATTACCAATTGCAAACCTGCTTAGTTGGAACCTTGCTAGCAGTCTGAGCCTGCTGTTTTGATACCCCCCCAACTGAAGGTTGGCCTCCTCTGAGGGCAGGTTGTCAGGGAGGTTGTTGGGAGCCCAGGCGCCATATTGCACCAACTGTTGTTTGGTGGCAGTTAGGACAGTCTTGTGTTGTTTTTGTCTTGCTTTGCTGGGTCTTAGGCAGTTGTGATGGAGAACTTTATCTTGCTTATGCTTTCCAAGCCCTTGCACAAGGTAAGTGTTGTTTTTGTTTACATTTAGGATGATGGCAGGGACCACATTTTCTGGCTGCAATTTCCTCTTGTTGTTATTCATTACCCAGACTTTGTCACTGACCTCATGTCTGTCTTGGATGGGGACAAAGGTATTCTGTAGGTGTCTTTCTTCTCTTTTTAGTTGGTTGTTATTGGCCTGTATGACTTGAGGGTTCAAGCGGGGTGGAACTTCACTGGGCATTTCCAGCTTGGGTCCTGATAGCTCTTGGATGATTTTGGGTTGTGTGCCATAAACTAGCTCAAAGGGGCTTTTCCTGGTGAATCTGTTCACATGGGTACAGCATACAAGTAATGCAGTCATTAGCTGCTTATATCAGTCCTCAGGTCTCTTGGCGGTGAGCTTGGCCAGGGCCTGCACTAGGCTGCTATTTAACTGCTCCATATGTCCATTGGCCTGAGGATGGTAAGGTGTTGTCACTGTGTGCTGGACCCCATTTTTGATGAGGTAAAAATTGGTATCTTCATAGGTCAATTTCTTGCCCCCATCAGTTATCAGGAGTTATGGCTTTCTGAACTTACTGATGATTTATTTTCCTATGAACTGCTGTACATCATTACCTGTGTGAGTTTTTACTGCTTGCGCCACTGGCCAGCAAGTGGCAAAATCAATGGCAGTAATGATTTATTTCTTTTTGTTGTGCTTTCCTGGCATGGATCCTATGATATCTAGGGCCCACACTTTGAAGGGTAGTTGTGAACAAATAGACAGTACAGACTTAGGAGGGGTGTTGCTTTTTGAACATTTTTCACATACTTTACATTGCTCTAGAGCTTTCTGGACATCCCGGTATAGGGTTGGCCACCATGCTTTGTGTTTAAGGAATTTGTAGAGGTTGTAGTTTTTGGCATGTCCTAGGTCTCTTTGGTAATGTAGGATGGTGTCCACTTGCTGATGTGTAGGGATTTAAGGAATGGTGGTTCTGTCTGTCATTTTGCAATGTAAGGTCCTGTACACATCTGCAAATAGGTGCTTGTTCTTGATGACTGTCTCTTTTGTAATTTCAGTGGTACCAGGGGGAAGCCCTTGTTCTTTGTTCATAGTATCATGAGAGACCAGTCTGGGTAGTGCCCATTCTTGCCACTTGTGGCTTTAACATACAGGCGCAAGAGTGCATCTGCCATGGCAAGTTCTGTACCAGTTTTGTACTGTATGTTCATATTGAATTTTTCTAGGATTTCCATCCATTGTGCTTGCTGGCGGGAGAGGTTTGCCTGCGTTTTAAAGTATATGAGAAATTTGTGGTTGGTTAATGCTGAACTTCCTCCTGGCGTTCCAAGTAACAACACCATTTGACCAGGCAGTGTACAATTGCCAACAATTCCTTGTCATATATGGGGTATTGGCACTCATTGTCTGTGAGTTTATGTGATTCATAGGCTACAGGCAGGAATTTTCCATTGCTGTTCTTGATACGTAGTATGCCCCCAATGGGGGCATCAGAGGTGTCTGTTTCCATTTGATATTACCCATTGTGTTTAGGGTATTGTAGAATAGATGCAGTTGTGAGCTTTTCCTTAAGACGTCTGAAGTACAGGTTGTGTTGGGGGGTCCACACAAATTTGGATTTGGCGCCAGTTATGGCAGACAGAGGTGCAGTCAGGATGCTGCAGTTGGGGATGAACTGTTGCACGTAGGCAACTATTCCCAGGAATGTGCAGAGCTCTGACTTGTCCTTTGGAGGTGGAATTTTACAGATAGCCTGAATTTTCTGGTCATTAGGTTTAATACCATCCTTTGAGACTATGTGTCCCAGAAAGGGCATCTTCTTGTGGAATAATTGGCATTTGGAAGACTTAGCTAGCAGTTTTTGTTGTGCCAGGGTAACAAAGACTGCTTCCGGGTCCTTGTGGTGCTGTTCTACCAAAGGGCTGTAGACAATGATATAGTCCAGGTATACTAGGGCATGTTTGTCAATATGGGGAGCAAACACCTTGTCTATGAAAGTCACAAAGGTTAATGGTGTGTTTGTCATACCAGAATTAAGCACCACACATTCATATGACCCATACTTAGTGCAGAAGGCTGTTTTTGGGTATATCTTCCTCCTTAGTGCGGATTTGGTTGTAGCCTGTGGTTAGGTCAATCTTGGAGAAGACTGTGGCACCGCCCAAGGAATCAAATAGGCTGTCAATGAGTGGGAGTGGGTAACAATTCTTTATGGTAACCTTGTTTAGGGCTCTATAATCCGTAATTAGTTGAAGGGTACCATCTTTCTTTGCCACAAAGAATGTAGCAGCACCAAAGGGAGACTGTGAGGGGCGGATAAGTCCTTTCTCACGCGTCTCCTTGAGGTAAGCACATAGGGTGTTGTCTTTGTTGGGGGTGAGTCAGTAGATGGGTTGTGCCTTTGGTACTGCTCCTTTGAGTTGGATGGAGTGCTGTATATGCTTCTCAGGTGGTAGTCCTGGTAGTGCCTCTTTAGAGATTTCTAGATGTTGGGTTACAATTTCCCAATCCTGAGATGTGGTGGTGTCTTGGTGTTTCTTGAATTGTATGATCTTTTACTGGCAGGAGTCCCAGTCAATTGCCTTGAGGTTTTTTTTTCTTCAAGGGTTGCCATTATACTTACAAAAACGTGATATCATAAAAGTTGGTCCACAGATCCAGAGTAGATCTGGTGGTCAACCCCTTCACAATTGATATCTAATACAGAGGTGGCCCAATCCATGTGTGGGTTATTCTTTTGTAGCCAGTCCAAGCCAAGTAAAACATCAAATCTGGTGAAGTTAATGACAGGTCCTTGGATGGTGGAGTGGAGGGTCTCAAGCATGACGAAGAAGGGGGCGGTTTCCCTTGTCACAGCAATGTAATGTTTGTCAGCCAGGACCACTTTTTTAATCTGCAAAGGATTAGTGGCTAGCTTGAGCTTATCTACAAAGCTGCTGTTGACTAGGGTTCAATCCACATCCAAGTCCAGGAGTACTGAGCCTGTGTAACTGCAAAAACAGAAAGGATAGGACATCAGTTTATTGGGATGTCTGGCAATGGTGTACAGTACTGGGTCTTCCAAGGGCACTTGGATCATTGGACACTGGTCTACGTCCTTGGGGCAGTACTCATTGTTGGGCAAGTCAGGATTTGTGTGGGAAGAGCTTGGCTCACTTAATGCTCTCTCCGGGCTTTTCCCTTGTCCTGGTTGCTCTGTATTGCAGTGATGCAAAAATGGGTACAGTTTAACTGGCCATTGTTCCCGTTTCCATGCCCATTTGAGCCTGTGGGTCTGTAATATTATTGTTGCTTCCAGGGGGTGGTTGGCTGGAGCAGCCAGCTGGATGAGAATCCTTGGGTCTCTCTCTCTTTCCAGCCTGAGCTTTGTACAGAGTGTCAGACATCTGTTCTGCCTTTTCCGCTTCACGGTATAGGCTTTGCAGGTTGGTCACATGATCCAGGTTTACATGTCTCATTACGTGCAACTTGAGAGCGTTGTAGTACATGAGGTGTGTGGCTGGAGTGTCAAAGGCCATGTCGGATGGTGCACAAAGGCAGAGTTCCTCATAGGCGTGGATGAGTTCTTTTACAGTGCCTGTCTGGGTCAGGTTCTTCACTTGAGGTATAATCATGAGGGCAGTGTCCTTCATTAAAAATCTTGCTAGGAAGTCCCGCTTGAAGGTGTCCCAGTCTTTCTCAGTGTGGTCTTAATGCCATTTGTTGTACCATGTACCTGCATTGTGTGTGAGGCAGATGGATATCTCTGAAATCCAGAATCTTTGCAGTCATTCCATTTATGCCAATTTGTTCTATGCCAATTGTATCCATACTGTGGCATTGTTGTCATTGGCTCCAGAAAATGACTCCAAGGCGGCACTGCGCAGGCGCTGGGCTACATGAGCGGGCATGATACCTTTTTCTGTCACTCAAGGGGTGGCAATAGGTGCTTGGAAGAACCCTTGTGCTTATAGGGTGTTAAAGGCGGAGACTGACATAACCATGTTTTGGTACAGTACAAAACCTTTTGGTATTTTGGTACCCAGTGTGTAGGGTGTTCAGTCTATGGGGAGGCCAGACATGATTCTTTTGTAGATTTGTTGACTGCGGCAAGTACAGGCAACAGGCAGAATTTCAAGGGGAAAAGTAGGATGGAGAACCTATTTCTGCTACCAATGTTATAACTGTGCTGTTTTAGCAGAGTTACAAGGGGAAATATTAAAAACTAGATAATTATCTTTATTTAGAGATAGGGATTATATAGTTGTTGTGAATCATTATATAAGAAACATGATTATGTAGATCATTTGATTGGATAGTGAACAGGGGGTGACTTGCTCCTGGTAAAGGGACAGGCGTCAAATTGAGTCATCCACCAAATAAAACCATTGTTTGTTAATGTTTTTGCTTTTAGGAATTTGAGTTGACTTCCTTGTTTGGGAACAGGTCACAGGAAATTTGGATTGTGGGTCATAAACCCACTTAGTTGTAACCTTGTTAGTGGATGGCAGGGATCCAGCCTGTGAGGGATTCCAGGGAAATTGTGGGCAGACAGCCCGCGGGTCCTGAAGGTAGGGCCTATCACAAGATTGGTGCTAACTTTACAATATAATATAACAATTTGCCCAGAAGGGCCCAGGGCCCGCTTGCGGGTACCATTGAATCAATCAGGCCGGTGAGAATGATATATGTCACCCCAAATATCTGAGTGGAGGTGGATTTATTGTCTGTAATAGATTCCTGCGGGGGTTGGGCTGCAGGGTGAGAAATGGTGTCATCAAAACTAAGTAGGTGGGTAAGTAGTTGTACTTGTTGCAGAATAGCAGAGGAGGTATGATGGTTTTGGTCCCTTCTTTGTAAACGGTATCTGTCTCTCTAGTTCTAGCCTCTGGGTTGTAGATTAAGATTTCCTCTATAGTGAACTCTAAATATGCCGGGTTTGGTGGGTATTTGTGAAATGTACCAGGCCAAAGGGAACTCCTAGCAGACAATATAATTTGGGTGGCTGGTCTGCAGTTTCTTGGGGTGGATAAGTGGGAGGCACAGAACCGCAGAAGGTAGGCTGTAGATGAAATAGAACTAATATCAAATATGGAATAACCTGGTTGAACCAAAGGTTCATGTCACTTTATTGCAAGAATGACAATGGGTAACTTTCTGGTGGCCCAGGGTATAAGTATACCCATCTGCCATGGAGAAACTTTTACAAATTCCTTTGGGCCTGGTGTTACTGTCTACCAGGTTTTTACAGCCCTCAGCAGCATCCATTGTGGGAGTTATTTCATTGTCTAGTTCAAACTGAGAAAACTCAAATTTCCTTTCCAGGCCGTGGGATTTGTCATCTTTGGGTGGCCTGCATTCCACGGGAAGTTTCTTTGCTTCCCTCGCTGTGGTGGTCCAAGTTGTTCCAGGATCTTTGGCCTGGTGTCATGAATGACATTTCAATACTTGTATTGAAAACCCAAGAGTTGATCCCCAGTTCCCAGAAGGCGGATCAAACCCTCCAGACCAGTCCAGGACCCGCCAAACCGTTAAATCACAGACTCAAACTGGTAAATTACTCCGCAATCCGCTGACCTACTACAGAGGACCCTCCAAAGACTACTTGAGTCACACAAAGTGGACAGGAGACCGCCCACTTGTTAAATTGCAAACCTGAGTTAACAAGTTACTCCGAGACCCGCCAGCCTCCCAAAGACAATTCCCCAAATGTTCATCAGATTGATGCCAACCTTGAGCCACCAAAGACCTGAACCTATGCAGAGGTTGCAGCTTGCCTTAAGGAGGTTAAAACAAAACCTATTTTTAACCTTGCCAATGACCACCAGCAACTGCCAATCTCCCGCCCAGAAGGGGTAGTACAATTGGACTACTCAGGTGACATAGTGAACAGTGGCAGCAAAACAAAGCATCGCCTTTCTGATTTGCCAGAACAGGCACAACCTGGATCTGCCGCCCTTGAGACCCTAAGCCAAGACCCAAGTCCCGCCAGTGCCTTGTCTGTGAACCTGAACCCTGCAAAAACCAAAGAAGCAAAGTCCCAGGGTATAAAAACCCTGGTGGTACGGCAAAGACCCCATCGTCATTTTTGATAATAAAGTTTTATGAACCTTTGGTTTGAACAAATCTTACCCTATCTAGTCTTAGTGATCTTCCATCTTAATTCCAGTCAAGTAGACCGCCAGGCCGCCGCACTCCCCTGAGACCAATCTGCTGAATTGCCCCAGGCATTATACTGTCCCCCAAGAGCCCCCTTTGGACCTGTGCATTTTACTGAATACCCCCCAACCCGGCCTATTTGGAGTACAACTTGGAGACCATCCTCATTGCCACCCTTTGGCAAGGACTAGAAGTACTGAATACATTGGACGTGAAGGGAAGAGAGTCAAGATACCGCCCTTATTATTCAAGGACAAGTACAACTACCTACCAGTGTACTTTGTTCCCATGACTCCACCATTAACCCCAAAACCAGACCACCTCTTGGAACCCACCGCCGCTGCTGAGACCACCTCTACCCAACTGTTTGGAGTACTCTATATTACTTTGACAGGATTGGTGGATTCCGTGGTCCCCAACTCCGGACCCTGGTCCTTGCTCGGGCAATCTTTATCTTATATTATCAAGTTAGCACCCATTCTATGGTGGGCCCTACCCGCCGGCTCAACCGCACCTCACCCCAAGCTGCCCAATGCCTCTGCCTATGACTGGTTTCCTGACACCTGGCCTGCACTCTCATTGATTGGGTTAATAGGAACCTTTGACATGGGGAGCCTTGATGCAGATAATTTTAGTTCATCAAGCCTTTGGAGATTCTCCAAAGTCAAATCACGCTCTGGTTTTAGCCCAAAAATCTGCAGGCAGCCGGGCAGTTAGTCCTGCGGGCTGGCGGCCTGTAGGGTATTGGGGTTCAAATCCTGTAGTTGAGGTTTTTCTATGAGCATAGTCAACAGGAGTTTGTCATTTGTGACAGTGGGTTGATCCTGCTGTTTTGACAGGGAGCTTGAAGACAAGAGGATCATCATTTGAGCTAGAAAAGAGGAATCTAGATTCTTTGAGGTTGAAGAATGATTATTGATGATCAAGAGGATTTTCACCACACTATATACTTACATTATCCAAAAATTCAAAATTAGATCTTAAATTCATGATTGCAATTTATTTAAGAGCTGACCAGCTTCATTCTTAAGAAAACTCCACATGTTTTATATTTCTTATTGAGACATCTATAGTTCACTTGTAGCTTTCCATAGCCATAAATTAGAGCTCTAGCAACTTTATCAAAGGTAGATCTACTTTATAACATGTTTTATTTTTATTAGCTTTTAATTTTATCTCTCCAGTGAACTGCTTGATTTTAAATATCACTATTGTCATAGAAAGACTTTGGGATTTTGACTTATCCCATTTATGCTGATTGTATGGGATCTGTTTGTGCGTGGGTGTCAACAATGCAATATGCTGTTGTATAGACCATTCTACCAAATGCATCTGCTGCAACATATCCTTGTACCACACTTGTCCCCAAATATAGCCTACTCTGCAGAAGCCACAGGAAGAGATGTTGTAGATCCCAGTGTGTATTATCTCAACAAAACTTGTGCTTTTTTCTGAATATCTAGTATCTGGGTTATCTTATCCAGTGACCAGTGCTTCAAATATCTGGTATGATGGGTTTGATTCTTCAGGCCAGATTGCTTTGCCCTTGAATTGTTGAATTTTCATTCAGCCTTTGCCTTTGAGCTTGGAGAGGTATCCAAGCGGTCTGCTTTTAAATAGCATTTTACTGTGTTTAGTATGGCTTCATAGTTTAAATATGTTGTTGTTAAAAATGGGATTTGGTGTAATATATATTTAATGCTGTTAAATTGTGGATCTCTGAAATATTTTTAAGTAGTTACTAGAGGCTTTTATTCAAAATCCCATACTTTGGTTTAATGTTGAAATGTGAATCAAGAGCCCTTGTGATAAATGGTGCTATTTGATAAGATTACAAGTTAAATCTTTGTAAGAGGGTAAACTGCTGAGTTTTAAAGGATTAAGCTTGGAATAACATTGCTTGGAAAGTAGGGGATTGTTCGTTAAAACAAAAGAGTGGTTTCATCAAATAAAAAGTGGGGTTTGATTTGGCGCCTATATTTGATATGCAAACGGGAGGGCCAAGGCTAGATGCAGGCAGGAGATGCATGACAATGTTGACAAGGACCTACGTCGGTGGACTGGGTACGGTAAATTTAGTGTTCATTGGCAACAATTGTTCCAGTAGCCAATAAAAAGGAGTGGAATTGGGACATGTGTTAAATAATTATTTATCACCTGGGTTATTAACTGGCTATCAAAATACGGGGCGAGTCCAATTCCTTAAAGCCTTGCTCAAATACACGTCAAACACTTTTATTTGCTATCAAGGCATCAGATTGTCGCTTGCAAAATGCACATTTAGCTTATGTGGTTTACAAATTCAAATTTTACTGATTCATGAGCATAATCAAGAAACGCCGTCTTTGAACGCTAATAAAATGTGCATACTCAAAAATTCAGGGAGAACGAATAACGTCATCCCGATAGTTAAACTAAAGTCGTTTTAGATGCCAAGAAAATTAACGAAACATTTGTTTTAACAATATTTATCACATCATTTGCTAAAAGCCACTGCTAGCCATTATATCAATACAAATTTACCTAGTACCACAATGTTTGATTATTGATAACTTTAATGGCATGGGAAAATGCTGCCTACTTCACCATGTCCAAAATACCAAGCCATGACAATGTAACTTCCACTTCTGATAAAAATAATACATGTTCAAAAGCCACAGTTAGTGTGAGAATTAGGGGGCAGATTAGTTAAAAACAAAACCAAGCTCTCAACCACAATAAAAGTTGTGGTTTCAGCAACAACCAAAAGGTTATTGCTAACTATTCCTGGGAGGCTAAATGGGGGAAAGGAAATAATCTGAACACAAAAAGCAACAGAAAAAACCAAATGGCCAGAACTACTAACAAATTTCAAATTTTATTAGATTAGAGAATGATGAAGCAAGGTCTTTTACAACTCTTGCATTTATTTAAAGGGAGGGATGAAATTTGGGTGGGAGGTTGAATGTCAAAACTAATTGAACAATGATATGATGGGTTATGGGTACATTTCTTTATGTAGGAAAATCTGGAAAATTTTTGAATGGACATAATCAAACGGAAACTGACTCCACAAAAATTGAGGAACCTGCTTTGGATGCATATAACACTGCTTTCAGCTGCTCTTGCACATTATATTTAACCAGAGGTGTCTCTTGGGTGGGTTAAGTGATGGCATCTTCAGACTAATTCTGCAATTAATAGTGTGAAGACATTTCTTGGGTTTTTTCAGTAAATTTTTGGATAAGTATCCGGGCGGAATTTGGCAGAGATTTCCAAGAATTTGGTGAGGATTGAAGTAGAGGCCCAAGGGGGAGACATAACTTTACAGTTAGCTGTTATAGCTAAAGCCAATCTCATAAACCTTATTGGGTTGCTGTCTCTATGCTCCTTGGTTGCTTGGGATATGGCTGTCTGATGTTATAGTCAATGGCTGTGATGATATACTTATTTTTCTTTTTTGTGCCTACTATTGGCCTCACAATTATCAATGCCCATAACTTGGAGGTTTGAGCTATATAAATGGGCAACATACACTTCAAAAAAGTCTTTTATATGCATAAATTTATCAGGATTTTCACTGGTCATAGGCTTCTTTAATATTTTCAAGCATATCTGGCTACACATACTGTGATGATCCACATGGAGGCAGTTTGCAAGTGAGGGCTGATTTTACTACAATAAAGACTCAATGCTTGAAGTTTGAGAAGAATAGTGGCCTAAGGCAGGTAAATGTTTGGGAGGAAAGGATGGCACCCCAGTTTAGTAGGTAACTGGTGGCTATCAGAGCTGGAGGGTGTCCCAGTTTAGTAAGTAACTGGTGGCTACTAGAGATTGAGTGTTTCTGTGGGGTTCTTGTTCACCAGTCCCCATTGTGTGTCCTGGCTCATAGCCAGGGACTGGCTGGAAGAGGTTACCATTCTCTATTAATGTAAAATGTATTTCAGAAATATGTATAGGGGACAAAATGGGCTTTTATTCACTCTCAGAAGGAAGATTCCCTTAGAAACCTTCTGATATAATGCCTGGGTAAGGGAAACAATATGGGTTTGCCAATACTTGGAGTCCTCCAACAATCTCTTGGACTCCTTTTACTTGGTCTTGGGCTCCTGCACCTTTATTGTGGGCTCCTGAGTTCTGTTCCAGCTCTGGTGTCTTTATCCTGGGTTTTTGCACCTTTATCTTGGTCTCCAGCTCCTTCTGTAGCCCTTAATAGCCTTGGTAATCCACTCTGTTCAATCCCTGAAAAGCCTCATGCTGATCTCTCTTTTATAGCTCTTTGTTTCAGTCCTTGTTTCTCTCATATCTCTGGTTTTCCAGGCTTTAACTATCCAGATTTTCTGCTCTACAATATATTAAGCTTTTAACTTACTTCATCTAATTATAACCCTGAATTTTCTGCTTAATTCACACATTTTTTAGGCTTACACTCTTCAGTTAAAGCCCTCAAAACAGTGATCAAACAGGCTTTGACCTTCAGCCAATCAGATGCTTGGATTGAACTGTTTTACCAAAACGTTTACCTGAATGACTTGCTCTTGACCCTGGTTTGAACACAGCACTGTCTTGCTCCAGATAAACACTTGCTCCATGTTTTGAACAATTTTGCTGTGATTCCTGTCACATTTCTCTGTCAAACCCGAGTACTTCCAGCTATGTTTTACCTAGGGGATTTTTGCACCCTAATTTCTTCAACATTGCTCCAAGTTTCTCTGTGTCTTTCTCAATATTTTAATCATTTGAAATTTCCTGTTGCTTGCTTCTTGCCTCTCTTACTCATTTCAGCAAAACTCCAGCCTTTGTCCTCAGAGTTTCTCTGTCACATTTCTGGCTACTTTGGCTCCTTCTTACTCAATCAATTCCTTATAGTTTATAGTTTATTTTTTGTAAATTATTTCCTGATTTATTTCTATTTCTTATATGATATTCATTTTAATCTTTTTATCATTTCTTTTTGGAAGTTCAATTGATTCTTTTAACTGCTTCTTTCTTATCATTAATCTCATTCCAAACAGTCTAAGTCCATCATTCTTGCTACTTCATCTACTTCTACTGGTCCTTCTTAACCAATTTCCTGCTCTTCAGCTAGTACTTTTCCATGATCTTCTAGTCCTTCTCCATGATCTCCCAGTCCTTTATCTAGTCCTTTTCATGACCTTTCAGTCCTTCAGCTAGTCCTGCTCCATGACCTTCCAGCCCTTCAGCTAGTTCTCACTATGAACCACCTAGGTTCCATTCCTCACTATGATCTTCCAGTCCTTCAAATAGTCTTCACTGTGATCATCCTGTCCTTCTTACTAGTCTTTACTATGATCTCTCACTATGAACTGCCTTGGTTCCATTTTCAGTACCTGTTACCAATATCTCAGACTCAGGTAATAAGTCTACAAGGACACTAGTGTTTAGCTGGACCCCTTTAAGTGACCAACACTTGGGCCATCAACCACATACATGAGAATTGTCTGTGGTTGATGGCCTAAAGTGGTGGTCACTGATGGGGGCCTGATCAAACACTAACTCACTTGTGGAGACTTATTGCCTGAGTCTGAGGTGTTAGTAATGGGGACTACAGAGAAGGGAAGAACCTTGGTGATTCAGACAGAGAAGGAATTGCAGGAGGACTAGAAGATGATGTGACAGGACTTGAAGAAGGACTGGAAGATGATGTGAAAAGACTTTCAGAAAAACTGGAGGATGACAGAGAAGGACTAGCAGAGGCTAAATAAGGAGCAGAAGAAATGTGGAAAAGTAGTCAAAAGAAGACTAGAAGTTCAGAAGAAAAGACTTAGAAAGTTGAAGATAGAACATAATAGAAGTAAAAAGAAGGAAATAATTAAAGAAATAATTAAGAAAAATAATTAGAAAGAAAAAATTAAAAAATATTAAGAAAGAGAATTAACAGTTAAGAAGAAAAGAAAGAAACATTTAGAAGAGGATAAACTGTTAATCTATGTGAAGTTGATTGAGTCAGAAGGAGCCAGAGCAGAAGGAAACAGTAAAGAGAAACTTTGAGGGCAAAGGCTGGAGTTTTGCCAAAACCATCAAAAGGAGCAAGAAGCAAGCAGCAGGTGGTTTCAAACTTTTAAAAAAGGAATAAAATGTGGGGAAATACAGAGAAACATTGAAAAAATGAAGGTTCAAAAATCTCTAAAGTAAAACATAGCTGGAAGCTCTCAAGTTTGCCTGGAGAAATGTGACAGGAATTACGGCAAAATTGTTCAAAACATGCAGCAAGTGTTTATTTGGAGCAAGACAATGCTGGGTTTGAACCAAGGTCAAGAGCAATTCATTCAGGGGAACATTTTGGAAAAACCGCTCAATCCAAACATTTGATTGGCTACAAGCCAGAGCCTATTTGATCAAGGTTTTCAGTGGTTAAACTGAAGAGTTTAAGCCTAAAAAATGAGGAAATGAACAGGGAAAATCTGGTTTTTAATTAGATGAAGTAAGTTAAAAGTTTAATATATTATAGAGCAACAGAGACAGGATAGTTTAAGACTGGAGAACCTGTAATTCTGAGAAGGATAAAGGACTGAAACAAAGAGCTATAAAAGGGGGAGCAGTCTGAGGCATATCATGGATTGGGAGCAGTGGATTACAAAGGACACAAGGACAGAACTAGGAGCTAAGGACCAGGATAAAGGAGCAGGAGCCCAAGATAAAGAAGTAGGAGCCCAAGATAAGGAGCAGGAGTCCAAGACTAAGGTGCAGAAGACAAAGACCAAGCATAAGGAGTCCAAGGAATGGTTAAAGGTCTCCAAGTATTGGCAACCCCTATTGTTTCTCATAACCTCCAGGCCATATACCAGAAGGTTCTTAATGTGATCTTCCTTCTGAAGCAAATAAGCACTCATTTCAACCTCTACACATATTTCTGAGTGGTATATTAGTCCCTATGAGTGAATTTCCCAACATATTATACCCTAACCAAGGGGAGGAGGATACCTATTGCCAAAGCTTTCAAAGGTTTGCCACTAGTAAGACTCCCCAGGAGGAGTGGGAAAGGTTGACTAGAGACCTTGAGATGACAGATAGAGGAAGGGAATTCATTAGGGTTGAGTTCACCAGACTCTTGAAAGATTGTTATCAACCTCCAGAGAGTCTAGCCCCAGCTGAGGTTCAAGTACATGGAGGGGATACTTGCCTAGTAATAGGAAAAGTATTGAAGAATTTGCTTTGATGCAAGACAAGTAGAAACTCTAACCTAGCCACATGCCCTAACTAGGGAATGTCAACTCCTTCCAGCTGGTCCCTGACTTTGAACCAGGACACACAATGGGAACTGATGAACAGGAACCCCACACATACCTTACCTTGGGGATATTTATAGATATTCCTAATTTGGGTATGCCCTGGATTTCTTGGATAACTCAAGACTAGAGTAGGGATGTGCTCCAAAATTATCACAATTTGTGTTGTGACCAAGATTTAACTATCATCATTTGTTTTGTGACTTTAGCAGTTGGTCACAAATAATTTTTTGAATTTTAAATCACATCACAATCCATGCTGATTTGCTTTGTGACTTTAGGAGCAGGTCACAAAATGTGGCAGTTATAATTGTAATCTGCTTCTAAACTCACAAATCAAACTGTAGTTCAATCAAAACTATCATTGTTAGATAATGATTTATGAAGCTTGTGATAAATTGTAGCCAAAAAATAATTCCCTGACACCTGAAACTGCTCTAATTTTACATCCTGTGCCTTGCACAAAATGAAATCATGTTTTTCATCTTTGAAAACTTCCTTTCTTATATATTTTTTGACCTAAACAATGAAGTGAGACAAAAATGGTGACCTACTCCAAAATTTATGGCACAAATCTTCACAGATTATTTTAACACCTGATCTAAAACCATCTTAAACCCAGGATTATGACTCTGTGATCACAAAATTGCAGTACCTGTCCCAACCCTACTCAAGACAGTGTCAATATTCTGGGCTTGACAGGAATATATTAATGAGATATTGCTGTGAAGTAATGTAAGGTCTGAAGCTCTTTGGCAAGTGGTTATAGACTAAGGCCTTTAGACCCAAGATATTTATTGTCAGAGCCCAGAATGTCACGGTAGGTTCCATCATGCCGGGAATTATCTGACCAAGTAGGAAGACTCAAAAAGCCAGGAAACCCTTACTGAAATTGACTGAATTAAAGGATTTAAATCAAACAGTTGATTGGAAATGGGTTACAGATGCTCCAGTCTGCCAGCTGAAACCAATTCCTCCTTGCAAGTTGATGTTGATAAATTGACGTAATTTGAGGGTTACTTGGTATGAGCTTATTAATCAGCATGGTTGTCAGAAATTGATCACCCAAGGGTTCTTTGCAACCTGGACTAGATACTTACTTGAAAATGTGGAAGGAATAGGATCACATGATCCAGGTGGTATTACTTAGTTAATTTTGATATATATTGAATAATTTTCACTGTTTCAACTCTTAAGAGTTGAGTCCTCCCAAAATTTTACTCAATAAAAATCAAATATCCCTTGGTCTAATTTACTTTTTCAAAAATGCCTCCTGTAGTTGGATTGTTGCGCTACATTCCCTAAAATATTATTCTAGACCAGATCATTACTGGAAGATGGGGCCCTGCTGTTGGCACTTTGTTGTTGCCTCCGCCCAATTTTAATCTGATGCCCGTCAATTTAGGAGTTTTCCCCACTGTATCCACAGCAGAGACATTTGTAATATCTCAATATCCTGAATTTTATTCTGAAGATTCTCTGATGCTTTCACAGGCTATCAATCTTGGGCTACTTTGGTTAGGATTAATTGTTTTACTTAATCCTAGTATTTCATTTGCAAATTTTACAAAATGGTATTTGAAGCTGCGTTGGTAGTTAATCATTAATTCTATGTGGATTTGGGTGGTAATTCCCCATCACTTAGAAACGGCTTCATACTATCCCGCAATTTATGTCACACAGAATGCCCAGGACAATCAGTTAGCATACCTTGCTACAGTACCACAAAAGGTATGGAATCACTTGTCAAATACACATTCAAAGGAGAAGCCCCCCTTTGCAACCTCAAATGGCCAGGGATTTACAAGGCCCACATGCTGAAAAGCCCTGAAATCAACATTAAACACAAAATTGGGTCCCCTTACTGTCAGGAAAGGGTAAATTGTACCAGAAATTGCTCAATTGCTTGATTAGACAACCAAACACTTGTGTGTTTTATTAATAGCTGTGGCACCTTGGCATGCTGCAACCAAACCCATGACCATGACAAAGCAGCCAATCTGCACCCATTCCTAGGCCCCAGCACACAATTTCCTAAGCATTTTGTAAGTAACGCTGAATATAATGTCACCAGATCTCTGGTGTAACAAAAGACTAAGTTATTCCCAGTAATTATAAGTAGTGAGGAAGGGAAGCCCTCCTCACTGTTGACATCTTAAATAAAACAAGTTTATGACCAGAAATCATTATCTTCTTGCAGGAATTATCTATTTTTGCTCAAATTTAATTATTATATTTCATCTATTTGTGAATCCTCTAATTTCTATAAGCTTGCCTATCTGTACCCTCCTGGCTATACTCCTGCTACCTCAGTCAATCCACCCTGCGCTCTTGACTTGGAGTATTTTCACCCCCACCACCTGGATCTCTCTCCTGGCTGTTATAGAAGCCAGATTCCAACAATTATGAAGGAGATACCAGTCACTCCCCCTATCAGATGCCCTTCCTGCCCATGATTTCAGTAAGCTGGGGGTTTTCCTATATTACAGTGTTAGGGCTAGCCAATCAGGTTGTGCCTCACACTTGAAATTGGTGTCCCTGAGTCACTACAGCCAATTATCTTGACAGGATTTCTCCCATTGTGTACATGGCCTTCCAGTCCTGGACTGTCACGGTAGATTCCATAATGCCAGGAATTGTTTGCCCAAGTAGGAAGGCTTGGAAAGCTGGAAAGCCATTAACCAAATCAACTGATTTAACGGATTTGAATCAAACGGTTGATTGGAAATAGGTTACAGCTGCTCCAGTTTGCTGGTCAAATCTGATTCCCCTGTAAGTTGACGTTGGTAAATTGACGTAATTTAAGGGTCACCAGATATGAACTTGTTAATCAGCATGGTCATCAGAAATTGGTCAATCAAGGGCTCTTTGCAACCTGGACTAGATACTCACTTGACAATGTGGAAGGAATAGGAGCACAGGATCCAGGTGGTATTGCTTAGTCAATTTTGATATATATTGAATAATTTTCACTGTTTCAACTCTTAAGAGTTGAGTCCTCTCAAAACTTACTAAATAAAAAATCACATATTCCCTGGTCTAACTTTATTTTATAATGTATCTTGTAGTTGGCCTACTGCACTACATTCCTCACAATTTAATTCTTAGTCAAATCATTATGGAAAGATGGGGCCTCACTGTCGGCACTTTGTCATTGCCTCCACCCAATGTTAATCCAATGCCCGTGAATATTGGAGGTTTCACCACCGTATCTGAAGCTGAGACACTTGTTACATCTCAATGTCCTGAATTATAATCTGAAGACACCTTGATTCTATCACAGGCTATTTATCTTGGGCTCTTTTGGTGGCAACAGCGCCCATGTTGACACTTTGTTGACATGGTCACTGTCAACTCAAAAGTCAAAATCTCTTATGCTTTTTGCTAGTCACGCTAAATTAATTCTTTTTTTAAAGTGTTCAGGGGTGTGAACCCAGAAAACACGACAAAATTGTGGCCATTTTGACACAATTTAATATTAAGCTTAAATAAACTCAATTTAACCTAATTTTTCCTTTACATTCACTAATAAAAATTTGTTTATTTTTTATTTGTTTTCACAACGTAAAAGTGTCAATGTTGACACTTTTTAAGCATAACTTATTTTTAATAACAAAACTGAAACATCTACAAGATAAAAATTAAATGTGGATTTAAAAATGTTTTTATTACAATAATAAATTAAAAAGACATTGCACATATAGCTGATTGATGAAAAGTTCATGTTATAAATATATATGTGGCATTTATTCCGGCTTTAAAATATTAAGTGAATTGGTGGCTAACGGTGATCCAATAATTTAAGTGTGAGTTACTATGTAAGTTACTATAGAATTTATTATTGAAAATAATTTAGACACTTGGAAATGTTGTTTATTTGCTTGTGATCATCCACCGGGTGGAGCTAAGCAAATCAGAGTGGCGTGATTAAGCTTAAATTAATATGTCACCTCCTATAAAGAATGTTGTAAGTGACGTTGTCAACACTTTACCCTTTTCATTACTGAATACAAATTTCTTAAGAAATTTCAATATATGCAATGGTAAAATATCATATTACCACTACCCAAATATTATTTTTAATAAAGAAAAAAAGAACTTTGATAATTTTTTATTTATTTTCATATGTTTTCTTTATTTTATTATGTGAGCAAAAATACACAGAAAACAGTTAATATTTGCTAGCCTGCTTAAATTTAATTAAGTGTACTAAGTTTTTTATAGTAATTTTTCAAAAAAAATGTTGCCAGTGAGAATGTTGTCAAAAATAATGTCTACAATTTTTCTAATCAACAGTGAGAATTCAGCTTTTTTACTAATTGTCACTCATAATGTTGACACTTTTCAGTTCTCACATATAAAACTTTATGTTTTACATAATAAAATCATCTGGTTTTTTGACATGTTGTATTTTTAACTTTTCTTCTTCATATTTTCTAATTTTTAAAATAATATATATATTTAAATATAATACTTTTTCATATTTCTCTTAAATCTTAATTTTTATTTAAAACTATAATAAATTAAAAACTATACAAGTATTTTTTAACATTTAAATGCCAATAAAAACCCTATAAGGTTTAATTTTTATTTAGTATGTTTTATAGTTGTTTTCTTTTGTTTTTTAAATACAAAGCTTTACCTTAGAACTTGTAGCTTATTATTTTAGGACAAGAACACCTCAAAGCAACAAAAGGGTACCAAGTGTCCCTTTAAGCCCATCCAAGACTCCAAAGAAAAAGTCTGTCTCATCAAAGAAGGCCACTCCTAAGCCCTCCCCAAAGCCCTCCCCTGAGAAGAGCCCCGCTCACTCCACTGGGGGAGAGGAAACTGATAGTTCAGTTACTGACCACAGTTTCTATAAGCCAGCTTCTGATGAGGAGCCTAATAAGAAGTGCCTTCACTCCAAGAAGTCCTCACAAAAGGATAAGTCTCCCACACATGAGGAGCACCACAACAAGCCCCCTTCTGCTTCCCCCATCAAACTCCCCTCCTTCCAGTTTATCTGGGGATGATTCAAAGCCCCGCCCTGATTACTTCCCTGGCTTCTGCCATGCTCCTGCTGGCCCCTGGGACTCTCTTGTGGACCACAATATCTGTAATGTGGATGGGAAGTTCAAGGTTCCTTCCACCTTGCCAAAATACTTCCCCATAATGAGTGTAAAGGGTGGACCGGCCATGGTGGCTAATGATTATATTTTCTCTTGTAACAATGCCAACCAGGGCTTCAAGAGCCGCCATTATACCTGTGAGGACCACTCCTGCCCAGTGCGGCTTAACTCTGAGCGCTGGGACTTAGTCCAAACAATTAAGGGTGAACGCACTTTCACAATGCCCAATACAACCATAGCCTGTCTCCTGAAATGGTACCTTGTGTAGATCATGCCCACCTCCAAGGACCTTCCCCCCACCCAGCTGGATGTGCTTGCCTGTAAGCACCTCTCCGCCACCAATCTGAAGAGGGTGCCAACCCACAATCAGCTGGTAAAATTTGTTAGTGATAGGCGCCAAGCCCTCAGCCCCCTGGTCAAGAGTGCCACCAACATCAAGGACCTGGTCTTCACTGATGCCCTCAAGAAGACAGAGGATGGTGAGATGTTCCTGCTATATGACAATGGGCAGGAATTAGATGATAGTATCATTGCCTATGCCACAACCCAAAACTTGAAGCAGCTCAACACTGCTACCACCTGGCTTTGAAACAGCACATTTGCAACCTGCTCAACCCTTTCCAGGCAGCTTTGGGTCCTGCACGGGCAATTTGATGCCCAGGTTATCCCCCTTGTTTTATTTCTCCTGCCTGGTGCCAAGACAGAGGTCTACGCCAGAGCATTCAAAATTGTCCAGAATGCTTTGAGCTCCCTTCCTGCCAACCAGATCCCCCCCTCTCACCCACACCACAAGGGCCAATCCCTCCTCCACTGAGAAGAATGAGTAGACCCTAGTTGCAGAGCAGCTAGCTCATGTGCGCTCACTTGGGCTAAAGGTTATCATAATGGACATTGAGCAAGCTCAGTTCAGAGCCAATTAGGCCACCTTCAATGGAGAAGTTCAGGGCTGCTTCTTTCATTTTAGACAGGCCCACATCAAGAATTGCAAGATCAAGAAGGGTCTCCTTGACAAGTACCTTAATGATGGTAAAGGGAAGTGCTGCTTTGCCATCATCCAGTTTGCTATCTTGGCTTTTGTGCAGCCAGAGCATACTGGGATTGGCTTTGAGGCCCTTCTGGAAGATGCTTACATCAAGAAGCACTCCACTATCTTCAAGGGCTACCTTGATTACTTTGAGAGGCAGTGGGTAGGGAAAAGGTGACTGCCCAGAGAGGGAAGAGCGGGGCCACAGCGCCTTGGAACTGTCAAAGCACCTGTATTAAGGGAGAGATGAAGACCACATCCAGCCTGGAAGTGTGGCACAAGCACCTGAACGTGAAGTTTGGGACCAACCCCAAGTACAAGTTCTTCTCCAAGCTACAGGAGGAGCAGGCCCAGAATGTTCTCAAGTTTTGTGACCTGGTCAACCTGGTGACCCCAAGAAGAGAAATGGTAAGGACCAGGACTACCAGGAGGACGTCCAGAAGGTGGTCAAGAAGAAGTATAAGGTGGAGGAGATCAAGAAGTACCTAGAAGATATTACCACTGCTCTTGTTGGTGGCTTTAATTAGCCCAATAAAAATTGCTTTGCTTTGCCTGCATATTTTTTACTTTTGGATTTTTATGTTATTTATTTTTGGATATTAATAATCCTTTTAGGTATAAATAGTAAGTTTAAGATACAGTTTCAATGTGGTTTTGTAAGAAATATCTTATATTTTGTTAATTTATCTTTAAGGTATGAGATATTTTCAGTTGTGCTTATATAAAGTATAATAAAGTAAATAAAAAATTTCTTATATTTTGTAGTTGTTATGATATATTAAATATCTTTATGTTTGTCTCATTGGAATTTTAATTTTTATGGGAATAAAAAATATTTTTATAATAAAGAGTGTAAATTACATAGTAAATTGAAATGTATTTGCTTATATCTCCTTATTCTTATTACTTATGTTGCAACATCTTTGATTACTCCCTCTTGGGAAATTAACGCCCTGAGTGAATCACTGAGCAGCCCACCAAGTGGTTCACCGCTCAGTCAATAAACTGGTGGCACCTTTATCAGCTAACCATCTATGACGGGATCACTCAATCCAGGTCCTAAATGGAACACAACTTGATTAAGCCTCGTGACTCAAGAGGAACATTACTCAGATAAGCCCCATGACCTCCATGACGTATATGGACAACATGTGGCTTGTCATGATACTATATATTAGGCTATATTCATATTCAATAAAGTATCATTATCTTCTCAATCTTCCCCTTTATTCCGTTTATTATACTTCCTAGAAGTATAAACACAACAATAACAGTATTTTTTATTGCATTTTTGAACTCTCTGGCGTTATTTTAGTATAATAATGTATTTTGAAATATTTTTTATATTAAAAATGTTCAGGGTAAAGTGTTTTGTTAATTAAAAAAGTGTCAACATCCAGGAAACAACATTAAGTAAAACCAGGTTGTCACTTTACTATAGTGTCAACATTTTTAGTGTCAACATGGGCGCTGTTGCCCTTTTGGTTAGGGTTAAGCATTTTGCTTAACCCTAGTGTATCATTTGAAAATTTTACAAAACAGTATTTGAAGCTTTGTTGGTGGTTAATCATCAACTCTATGCGGATTTGGGTGGTGATTCCCCATCACATGGAGACTGCTTCTTACTATTCAACCCTTTCTGTCACACGGCCTGCCTCTCCTGTGGAAGTTCAGATGGACACCAGTATAAGCTGTGACAGTTGTCTTCCCCAATATAGATACTGATCTATAATCAGTTCAGTTGCAACAAAGGTTAAGCTCAAAGTGTCTCATGATATAGGATAGAAGTATACCATGAAAACTTACAAGAGCAGAGGGGCCATCAAAAATCATATGGAAGAGTGCTCTGTATTGGATGATGTTATATGCAACAATGTATTCATCAATACACCCTATCATCTTGAGATGGCTGACCTCTTGAGAAATCATGATTTCAACGTCCTTGAGTGAAGAATTCTCAATGAAGGCCTTTTAAAAGAGATCCCAGCTCTGATTATGAGCTGGGCTGGGTTTAAAAATCCCCTACAGGATTTGTGGCAACTCTGGAAACCCTGAGAAAGAATTTGTGTATCAAGATTCTTTGGGGTGTCTGAATTGTGTGAATTTGGTTTGTGTTGTCTGAATCCATAGATTGTTGTTCTCTTGCAAAGCCTGTAAATGTGCTAATGTATGATGAGAAAAGGCACTGTACAATCATGTGTGATATAATGGTACTACTTGTTATTTTGATTGGTTCAATGTTCCTCTTTCAGTTCAACTACAGTAGTTTTATAACCTGTTGAGATAAACAAAATCTTCTCAGTCTAAAAACAAAGTTGAAGTAGATCCATATCTATTGCAATTCAATATAAATTCCTTGAGTTCTAATTTTGGTTTTAGACTGAGATGGTCTTGTTTATCTCAGCAGGTTATAAAACTACTGTAGTTGAACTGTTTGATAGGCACAAGGACATTATTAAAGATGGTGTGTCCATTAGGGATGAGTTGTCCTACTTTGTAAGTTCTTAGATGGTAGGGAGTGCAATTTACTGGGTCTTTCTTTTTTGGAGGTAATATTTAATCTTGTAAGGTAGCATCCAGAACCTAAGTGTGCTACTACTGTTGTAACTGTGATGTTTTAGCAGAGTTAAAAAGGGGGGAAATGATTAGAGAATAAATTATTTTATTTATTGAGAGATAAGTGTTATATAGTTGCTGTGAGTTTGGATATTGGGAACATGATTATGGTGATCACTCATTTGGATGATTGAGGGGATGACTTGATCCTTATTGAGAGTCTAGTGCTGAATTGAGGCATCTATTATGTGGTGATTGCTATCTGATCATGTTACCAGGTTTGGAAATTTTATTTGACTTCTGCATTTGGCTTTAGGTCACTGGGGATTCAGCTTTTGGGACTTGAACCTGTTTAGTTGAAACCTTGCTGGGGGTCAATCCCATTGTTTTGATATTGTATATATACTTCTAGAACTGTATTCAATGTAAAATAATAGGGATGAATCAAGAATAGAATTCTATTTTTAAATATACAAGAAGAGTGTTATATAGTTAGGTAATAAACTGCATAGTGTCCATGTAGATCATGGCAGTCATTGGGCTTTTGAAGATCCCAATTCCTGTGGAGCTTGAATGTTTGATCCTAGTGTGATACATGGATTGAATGTTGTTGCCACCCTTTACTTGTCAATTGAGTCATTTATCAGAGAAATTATTTCCAGAGAGGGATTGATTGAAGATGTTACAACATGTCATGAGTGACAAATTCCTTTTATCAATATGCATGAAAAAATCCTAACTACAGGATTTGAAACCCAAGACCCTGCAGGCCACCAGCCTGTGTTTTTTGGGCTCAAATCAGAAAGGAATTTGACTTTGGAGAAACCTCCAAAAACACCAACATAAACCCTTCTACATCCAGACCTTTCCCTCTGAAGGATCCTCTTAGCCCAGCCAATGAGAGTCCCAACCCAGGCAATATCTCTGCCATAACTTGGGCCACTAAAAATAGAGAATAACAGAACATTCCCCAAGAACAAGGGCTGCCAGTTGATAAAAAAAATCCCATGACTCAAAGAAGTAAATTGAGATTCTTGCTCCAACCCAACCAATGAAGATTTTTCCACACTGAATGCCATTAAAGATTTCCAAGCCCTGGTAAATGATACCACCTGGACTGAAGGATTTTTCAAAAGTTTTCCCATGGCAGATGGGCAAACTTATACACTGGGGCCACCAGGAAGTTGCCCATTGCCATTTTTACAATAAAGTGTTATGAAACTTTGGTTCATGCAGGTCTTACCCTACATCCTTTTAGCACTTTACCATTTTCAGTTTGATTTTCCCAGGTCTATCCCCACTTCCCATCAAGCCCAAGAAAATGCAGACCAGCTGCCCAAGTTATACCTTCCCCCAGGTGCACCATATAGCCCGGCACAGTTTACAGAGTATCCTCCCAGCCCAGATTACTCAGAAGTTACCTTAAAGGTGATCTTAATTCACAACCCAGAAGCCTGTACCAGAGAAAAAGAGCTTATTAGTCCTGAAGGAACGTGGATCACTATGCCGCCCTTGCTATTTTGCAATAAATATAACTACCTGCCTGCGTATTTGGTACCAATGACCCCACCCTTGACCCTGCGGTCCAACCACCCGCAAGAATCTGTTGCCACTAGTGAGTCCACTTCCACACAGATATTTGAAGTTATATACATCACCCTTACTGGCCTCATTGATTATATGGTGCCCACCAGCGGACCCTAGGCCATCCTTGGAAAATCACTATCCTATATTGTAAAGTTAGCTCCCATCCTGTGGTGGGCCCTTCCTTCTGGGCCTGTGGGCTGTCTGCCTGCAAGTTCTCAGGAACCTACTTCAGGATGGATCTCTGAAACAACATTAAATAAAAACTAATTTTATATTCACATAAGTGCTATTAAGTTTCATAGTTTTTTAACAACAGTCCCTACAATAGGATTTTGCCAACAATTGTTCACCTGATTTTTATAAGAGGCTTAATTGCTATTGTTGATTATATAATTCTTGGAAGTATATGAAACAAGATAAAGGGAAAAATTAAGAAGAGAATGATACTTTATTTGATATGAATAGTGAGGATTATATAGTATCATGAGAAGCTACATACTGTCCATGTACATTGTGGTAGTCATGAGGCTTATCAAAGCAATTGTTCTTCTTAGGTTTTAAAAGGGGTTATCCCCATATTAGATGGGCATTTGATAATAGTGCCACTGGCTTAATAATTAATTGGGGATTTTCTTGAGGAATTACTTCTCTAAGAGGGAGTAATCAAAGATGTTGCAACATCTCCCCCTGGGGTGCTGGAAGATGGAGCCTTAGGAATTTTCTTGAAAGTGTTGGGGATTCAGGTTTTTATTGATCCAGTTTTGCATTGGGGATAGGAATTTGAGAGTTACATTGTACAGTTCTTGCTTTGCACAAGCAGAGTAAGTCATGGTGCATACATTTTAGTTCAGTACAAGTGACAATCCCTTTGATGAGGTAAGTATTGTTTGGTTTGACTTACATGACAATTCCTGGTCCTCTTAGCCCTGGTTCTGATTTGTGTAAGTTGTGATTGACAACCCAAATCTTGTCTCTGACTTGAAGCTGTTCCTGTTGAATGGGGATTGTTTCTCTATCAACTCTTTTTTATTTTTCCTCTTGGTTTTTTCTGGTGTGTTGTACATCAGGATTGTTGTCTGCTGGTACTTTATTAGGTCAAGGTAATTGGGGTCCTAACTTAGTACTGACAATGGTAGGTTTATGTCTTTAAACAATTTCATAGGGGCTTTTTCCTGTATTGCAATTAAATTTTGTTTGGAATACCATTAATGCCATTGGGAGAATGTCACCCCAAAGCTGTGGATCATTGACAGCAATTTACTGAGTGCTTCTACAAGAGAGCCATTCAATTGTTCTACTCTTCCATTTGCTTGTGGGTGATAGAGTCTGGTGACTGTGTACTTTATTCTATTCTTGGCAAGTTATATGTTGGTGGTGATGGCTTTAAGTTTGGTTTCTCCATCTGTAATTAGGAGTTCAGGTTTTTAAAATTTGTCTATGATCTCTTTGCCAATAAACATCTCACATTATTTCCTTTGTGTTCTTTTGTGGCTTGGGCCACAGGCCACCTTGTTGCAATGTCAATGACTGTGATGATGTATTTTTGCCTTTGTTATCTCTAGTCATTGATCCCACAATGTCTAATTCCCACACCTTGAATGTTTGTGTGACTGATACTGGCATTACTGTCTTTGGGGTGCCTTGGAGCAGACATACTTTTCACATACTTTGCATTGTTTGAGCACTTTTCTGATGTCATCCAGCATTTTGGGCCACCAGTAGAAAGTCTTAAGATATTTGTGTAAGTTTCTGCTATGTGTATGGCCCAGATCTCTGTGGTAGCAAAGTATTGTGTTAATCTTTTTTGTTGATAGCATTTAGGATACATTATTGCCTCTTGGTAACATGTGGCGTAGAGTACCATATATGTTTTTGAGCAGGTGTTTGCTCTTAAGGACTTTCTCTTGGGTGTTCATTGGTGTACCAGGCGGGAACCTCTCTTGGATATTTCACATTATTAACATGGGCCAGTTGGGGTGTTTGTTAGTGCAAAGTAGGTGCTTATAGTAGAGCTTTGATAGGGCATCTGCAGTAAGCATCTCCTTGCCTGGTTTATATTCAATTATCATTGGATACCTTTGTATGAGACTCATCCATTCAGCTTGTTGTCTGGATAGGTGTTGTTGCATTTTAAAGAATACCAATGACTTGTGGTTGGTTAGAACTTTGAATATTTGTGCACCTTCCAGATAGCACTGCCACTTAATTAAGCAATGGACAATGGACTTCAGTTCCTTGTCATGTATTGGGTATCTTTTCTCTCCTTTAGACAGCTTTCTTGATTCATACGCTACAGGAAAGAAGTTGTTTTCTGTGGTTTGAATCTTAAGTACTCCTCCTATTGCTAGTCAGAGGCATTTGTTTTTAACTAATAGATTCCTTTATGTTTAGGGTATTGCAGTATAAGAGCAGTAGTAATTCATTCTTTTAGTTGGTGAAAGTGTAGTTCTCTAAAATGGTGTCCATGAAATTTTTTCTTTTACCAGTGATTGCAGACAGGGGGCAGTCAAGGCGCCCCAGCCAGGGATGAATCTCCTGACATAGGCAACCATTCCCAAGAATGTTTGAATTCCACTCTTGTTAATTGGTGACAACATGTTGATTATAGCTCTTACCTTTTCTAGGTCCAGTTTGACCCCCTCTCTGCTGATAATGTGGCCTAGAAAGAGGAGCTCTGTTGAGAAGTCACATTTTGTTATGCCCTGCCCCAAAGGGCAGGCCTTGAAATTAAGTTAAATTTGATTTCAAACTTAAATTCAAGTAGATTTTTATTAGTTTGTTTTAATCAAACTTACCTTTTATTTTTTTTCTCACTTTGGGTTTGCTTTTGCTTTTGCTCTTGCATGTGTGCAGACAATTAATTTCTCTTTATAATTCCTGTTCAAAAATAGGTTTCTTTCTTTTATTTTGCTTACGCAACCACCGTTCTCCTCCCCTGTTATGCAGATCTTTGGCTTGTTACCAGCAGCTTCCCCACCACCATGTGTTTTCTCCTGCTTCATTACATCAGTCTGTTTAGGAAAATCCCCTGTGTTCCTCTGAAGATCTTCCCCAAGACTTGGCTTTTTGTGCTTATAAATAAAGACACCAGAAGAAGTAAGCTTTTAAGCTGAAATTCTAAGTGGTTTTCCCCCAAACACTGTCACAGGTTTTTACTTCAATCTTTATTTTTTTCTTTTCAAATCTTTGAATTCTAACTTCAAAATTTACTTAGGTTATCATATTTTTAAAAGAATCTTAGGTTTATAGTAAATTAATACTTTGTTAGGTCTCAATTTGCTTCCAGAGATAAAACATCTAGTATAATTAGAATGGAGATAGCTAGACAACAAGCAATTAGCTTGTTGTCACCATCTTTTAACATTATGGATAACTTGACTAGTTTTATGTTGAGATATTCCCATGGGGAATACCCTGACGTAGATATACCTTTGGTTACAAACAAATCTTTATTTAATACTTTGTTCTATATAGTTTGTTTAGGACTAGTTAACTCTATGACACCTTTTGTGTTTAATCATAAGTTTTTGGCAGGTCTTTTAAAGGTACTTCTATAAACTGTACCTACTTTCCTTTATCTTTTAAATTTAAATCTGAATTCTTTACATGGAATAGTATATAATCTTGCGCCTTATTGGGCAAGACCTTACATTATTTCAGCTTCAAACAGGATTAACCCATGTAGTTCTTTTTCTATCACTTCTATTGTCATTTTAGCTGTAGTCTTTTCTATAATCTTTGCTGCCTTAATATCTCTTTGTGTATTTTTTTGGATGGATTTACGGCAAGGTTTTCTACAAGAACAAACTTACCCCTTCAGGCTCACTTACCATGTAAACAATCATACTCAACACTCTGTACTCTCTTGACATAGCTCTCTTCCTCTCAACATATTCAACATCCTTGCCTAATCCCAAGCAGCCTTCACAGCTTTTTAGTAAAGATTTTCCCAACGACGTGCATAAGGTCCTGTTCCTTGCTGAGAAGCTCACTGGCCACTACCGTGACTGGTTCGGTTCTCATTCTGTCAGAAATCCAGAGGTTCTCCAAGATTATGATTGATTTGTTTCTTCTCTTCTTTCTTTCTCCAGCAAAGACAAGGATTTGGCTGCCCCATCATCCTTCTGCTTCTAAGGCCTAGTCCAGGGTTCACTTCCTCTTGGAGAATACAATTGGAAGTTTTGCTCACTTCAGTCTAGGCTACAGGCTTCTGACGCAGAGGCTTGTAGTTTCTATAAGATAGGACTCAACCCCTCTCTTCAATATTTCTTAGTCCACCACAAGCTATCAGAAAAAATAGACTCCTTAATTAAAGAAGTTGTAAAGTGGAACCGGAAGTACCTTCTCACTAAGTCTAGTTTCACATCTAATCTCTCTCCAAATGCCAAGACCTTCTCCTCTAAAACAACAACTCTTCCCACACCTTCACCTGGCACAGAGCCTAGACCTGGAGGAGGTTTTGTCTTACTTCAGAGGAAATCCTTAGAAGAAGGACAAATAATCTTTGTTCCTACTGTGGATCTAAGGACCACCTTCTGGCTCTCTGTCCCCTTTCCAAGCAACCAAACCCCATTAATTCACCCACAAGCCTGAACTCCCTTATGTCTAAAGATTCTTCTATCTCCCTGACTGTTCTTGTAACTGTACATGGGCCCCTTAGCAAGGTCAAGATTTTGGCCTTGCTTGATACTGGTGCTGATGCAAACTTCATTAAGAAGGAACTGGTAGACACCCTTAAACTCCCTCTTTATGGATCATTGTATGTCAGAGTTGGAAACAGTACTTACATTGACGCTTCCTCCATCACGCAGCCAGTTACTTTTGACCTTGAGGGCTCTCCATTCCGCGTAAAGTGTAATTTCACTCCCAACCTTTCTTACCCTTTTATACTTGGTTTTCCTTGGCTCAAGGAGTTTTTTTTTCAATTTTGACCACATTAACAACAGAGTCACTTTCACTTGCAACAATATACTTTGTTCTGCACCCCTCAACACCAATTTGTCTCTCTCTCTGCCTGCTTGCTTCCAATTGACTTCACTTGCCGTTTCCCATAATGAGTCAATAATATGTACCAATTCTGACGGAATCCCCTTATGCTATTCCAACTTCAAGAATTGTTTCAGCAAGAGTGAATGCCATTCAATTCCTCCCCATTGCCCTTACAACATCCAGATCAACCTCAAGCCTGGCACCATTCCTCCTTGGGGAAGATTGATCCCTCTTTCTGACTCTGACACCTCATTTTTAAAGTTATACATCAACAAAAAACTCATAAAAGGATTTATTTCTTGTTCTACCTCATCCTGTTTGTCTCTCATCTTCTTTTTTGGTAAATCTGCTGGATCAAAGTGTCCCTGTGTTGATTATTGTGCTCTAAACAAGATTACTATCAAGGACAGATATCCCATTCCCTCCTCTAAAGTCCTCACTGACTGTTTATCTGGAAGCAACATATATATCAAAATAGATCTCTGCAGTGCTTGCAACCAGGTCCATGTTGCCTCAGGACTTAAATGGAAAACAGCTTTATGTACACCCTTTGGACTATACAAGTATAATGTAATGCATTTTGGCTTATATAACTGCTGTGAATGCCGCCATTCAACATGTATTAATTTTGCCTTTGTTAGGTTATTTTGAGGATGAATCTCTCTCTTTTGCTTTCACCCTTCAAAATGAGGCTGGCTCTAAATTGGGAAATACAATTGTTCAGTTTCCTGATCCTGTGCAACTCACTTGCCCCACTCATTCTTGTGGCAAATGATCCTACTGTCCTGGTAGTGTTTTGTGGTATTGTCTACCACTATATATTCCATTTCATATTCTACAATAAAATTAAGTTCTATTCACATTTTTGTCTTTGTGTCTCCACATACTTTGTTGCCTCTCTAGCCACGTCTAGCAGATATTATTCATTCAGGGCCACAAGTAATTGCATAGCCTTCCCTGCCATTCTAACTGAGACTTAGTACAAATCCAATCCTAAGGTTAGGATTTCCTGTTGTGACTCTGTGCTGCACCTCAGATCAGGACAAAAATGGTGCTCGCTACAGGGGCTGTAAGCCCCTTGGTTATCCCTTTTGCAACTACGTTTTTTAGGACCTTTGCCTCTGCCCATACAAGAGCCAACTTTGCCTGAAATTACCAGTCCTCCTATTGAGGAAGACATCACCAACCTGACTATTATCCCTACTGTGCTGAACCTTAGGAATGGTCCCCGCCTAGTGGCCTACCCTTTGGGTACCCCTGACTTGGAACAAGTCATGGCAGTAGCCCTTGGGATAGCCTGTGATGGGGATATCCCTTGCCTCCAGCTTCAGTTCAATCAAGCAGAATACTACAAATTGATTGTAGCACCACAATTTCCACAGCATCTCCTCTCAGCGGCTGGATCTGCTGAACATTTATTGTCCTTCTTTGTACAACCCGCCTTAGCTCATCATCAAATGGTATTAGGGCTCCACGTTCAGGAGATTCCATTGCTGCAAGCTGCTGTCACTCACCACTGGGGTCAGTTTGCAGCCTACTAGCAGTGGATCTATTCCCAGTTTTCTTTATTATCTGAAAATCAGCGCAACTCTGTCACCTCCCAATCTTGCTTGGTCACTTCTATTGAAAGAATGTGCCAATCCATCCCCAAGTATGTCAGATAGCGCCTTCATGAGTTCCACCAACTGGAACAGCCCTGGAGTGCCCAAGTAGACTCTACTTTAAATGCCTATCTCACCAACTTCAAACAACTTGTACAACAACTCAACAAGTTCAGTGCTTATTCCTTCAACCAATTACAGCAAGTAGCGGTCCATGCTGCAAAGGGCCTCCGCGTACTTGGCAAGGACTTTGATCAAGAAAGGGCTGCTACCGCCGCTACCATTGTCAAACTCCAGACTCAATTAAATGAACTGTCTGCCTCCAAAGCAGATGCCCCGCCTTCTCCTTCATCCAACGGCTAGAAGATAGAGAACAGAGGCTCTGGGATGCCATTCAAGATTTAAGAGCATCTACCTGCAGTCAGGATTGCCCCCCAAAGCCCCTCAGCCTGACTCTTAAGTGCTTATTTTGATGGCTCAGGTTTCTGAATTACAACAAGAGTGTGGGGTTCCTGGTCACCAGTCCCCATAGTGTGTCCTGGGTTGTAGCCAGGGACCGGCTTGGAGGAGTTGTCATTCTCTAACAGGGATGAAGGGTTGGTGAGAAGCTTATACTTGGCTTGCATAAGGGCAAACTCCTCCAGTACTTTTCCAATCACCAAGAAAGCGTCTCCACTGTATATCTGGACTTCAGCGGGCGCCAGCCCTTTGTAGGCCATTACCAATCCTTTAGTAGTCTTGCAAACTCTTCTCTGATGAACTCTATTCCTCTATTTGACATCTCTAAATGCCTAGTCACCTTCTCCCGCTCCTCCTGGGCATATTTACTAGAGGCAAACTTCCTGCACCCTAGGAAATAGGATTCCTCATCCCCTGGGCTAGGATAGAAAATACGTGGTAATTGACTCATGAGACTTAAACACTCTTTTCACATGGGAAATTCAGATAGGGGTCGTAATAGGCGCTTTATTCTCTGTCAGAAGGAAGATCCCCTTAGAAACCTTCTGAGATATTGCCTTGGGGTAGGGAATAAGAAAGGGTTTGTGCCAAAACTTGGAGTCCTTTAACAATATCTTGGACTCATTGTACTTGGTCTTTGACTCCTGCTCCTTGATCTTGGGCTCCTTTGCTTTGGTCTTGGGCTCCAGAACTTTAGTTGTGGGCTCTGTTGTCTTAATCTTAAGCTCCTGTGGTCTGAATCAGCTCTGGCTTCCTATCCTTGGTCTTCTGCTCCTTCTGTAGCTTTGGTGGCCTTTGTAATCCACTTGATCCAGTCCCTGAAGAGTCTCAGATAGCTCTCCCTTTTATAGCTCCCTGTTTCAGACCAAAATCTTCTCTTAGAACTCTGGTTCTTTAAAGCTTAAAATATCCTGTTTTTCTTCTTCTATAATATATTAAACTTTTAAACTTACTTTAGCCAATGAAAGCCCTGAATTTTCCGCTTCTGCTCCCCATTTTTTAGGCTTTAACTCTCAAGTTAAAGCCCTTAAAAACCTGATTAAGTAGGCTCTGGGTTGCAGCTAATCAAACGCCTCGCTTCAACGGTTTTGCCAAAACAGTTTACCCGGATGACCTGTTCCTGACCCTGGTTCAAACTCAAAGCTGTCCTGCTCCAGGTAAACAACTGCTCCGCGTTTCAAACAGTTTTGCTGTAATTCCTGTCACGTTTTCCTGGCAAATTTTGAGCGCTTCCACATATGTTTTACTTAGGCAATTTTTGATCCTTCAATTTTTCAACGTTTCTCTGTGTTTCTGTGTTTCTTTCAACGTTTTGCATCTTTGAACCTGCCTGTTGCTTGTCTTTTTGCTTTCCTAGTTGTTCTTGGCAAAATTTGCTCTTTTGCCCTCACAGTTTCTCTGTTCTTCTTCCAGCTTCTTTCTGGTCCATTTTCTCTTTAATCTCTTTTCTAAAAATAACATATAGTTCTAACAAACTATAGGTTATTTTTTCTTCTCTTTCCTTTCCCTTATATTGATTTTCAATCCTTTCTTAATAATAATCAGGCATTATTTAATAGTTCTTTAACTGCTTCTTTATATCCAAATTTCTTCTCAAAAGTCACTAAACCAGCTCTTCCAGCCTCTGTATTCAGTCCAGCTAGGTCATCCTCTCAGCTCTTCAGTTCTTCAGCACCAACTTCTGGTCCTTTGGCCATCCTACATTATGATCTGCTAGTCCTTCATCATGTCTTCTTGTCCTTCTGCTTATCCTTAACCAGTTCCACACCAAATCCTCACTAGGAACCTCATTTGTTCCTTTAACACACTGAACCATATTGATCCATTCCATTCAATATGAATTAACAGTTCATCAACTAGCCTTCACTGTGAACAAACAGTCCCTCTTGCTAGTTTTCTCTGCTAATTCTGTGAACCACCTCAGCTCTTTATCTCAGCCCCCATTAATAGAACTCATAGACCCAGGCATGAGTCTACATTGAACTGGCATTTGACCGGGCCCTTGCAAGTGGCAATCCACTTAGGCCATTCAACCATAAAGGGTCATTATTTGTTAGATTAATCTGTTTCCTATTAACTGTGCTACTTAACACTTTAAATTTTTTTTAATTTTCTTATCAATAAATTTAAATAATTATAACATTTTTATCAAAATAAATCTTATTTAATCCTTATAATATAAAAACCTATATTAAGTTAATCATTTTCTACTTACAGCTAAATTAAACTGTATTAAAAGCTAGTAACAATCTTATTTCATGTACCATTTTTCTTGAAAGCTGATTAGTAAAAAATGACTTCATTCTAAAAAGAGAAACATAAAAATACAATAAAACTGATACAATGCTTTTTGTTGGAAATTAAATTGTTGCCTAAAATCTTAGCTTTTTTAAAAATATTTAATTTAAAATATAATAATTTTTGAATACCTCTTTTTAAAAAGAGGGCAGACAGCTTTTTTGCATATTTAATAAATAAATATTAAATAATTTTGGATTTGTTTTATAAAAAATCTAGTAAAAAGTAAAAAAAAACTAAAACTAAAATTAAAACTAAACTTTTATTGAAATTTCAGTGATCTCATTTAGCATAAGTAATTTATTCTTAAGTTAGATTTTATAGAAAATATATAATAAGAACTTATAAGAGAGTAAAAGTTTTTCTTTTCAAATTCTTAAGTAAGTAATATTAATAAAATGGCTTTATACAACTATTTAATAAAATTATATTTTTATACTGTATGCTAGAGATAATATGTATAAAAAATCCAAACATAAAAAAGAATGTATCAAAATCTTGCTTTATTTAATTAAATTTTATAAAGGTTGAAATTTATTTAAACTAAATAAAAAATGATCTTAGTCATTGTATCTATAAAAATAAGATACAACTTTAATTATACAAGCAAATATTTATATGTGATTAAAAATCTCATTTTTGTTTTGATAGATTTAAGATATATAAAGTTCATTTTTTAAGAACTGTTAAAAGTTATAATAAACTTAAGTTTATTTAAACAAAAAAATTTGAGTTGGTTACTAGAAGTAAGCTGAATAATAATTTATACTTTAAATTTAGTTTACTGATTAAAATATCATACTTTAAGAGTTAATTAGCATATTTTATTTCAAATAATAATTCTATAAGCTTACATTCAAAGCCGCTTCAAGATACTAAATTGGCATTGAAATATAGAATTGCAGCACAATTCCGAAATCTGAGATTAAGGGCTTTCTAATGATACTAGTTTGAGCGAGATTGAAGTACTATTTGCCAAGATGTTATCAGTTAACCAGAATATAAAAAGGGGTAAATAAACAATGATATCAGACTTCAGGGGTGATATCAATAAATTAAGGAGATCAGTTGGGGGTCAGTTGGGGATTTATGCCTGTAGTGCAAAAGCTCAGCTAACATGGTATTTAAACAGCTCAACTTTACAGAAATTTACTTTACAATCCACACCTTTACTCCTTTCTGATAACTGCACATCTATTTCCAAGCAAGAACTGCCTGAACCAAGCCAAGGAACCCAACCACTATCATTATGGAACCTATCAAGTTTGCACCTCAGATGATACCCTTTTTCTCACTGGGGGCTTCTACTAAGAGAGAAAGAATCTCTATGCTTAAACAAGCATTCCTTTTTACTGCTGGCAGTGATCTTAACAGCTTTGTTGAGCATTTCTTATTAAAAACAGAGTTTGGAAAAAGTACCTTCTTACCTGTCATATAAAATTCTAAGACAGATGATTTCCTTAACAACCTAAAGGAATTGATGTCAGAGTCCCCTGCCAAGCACCTTCCTTCCCTAAGAGCATTGGTTACATCAAGCTACAGTCTGAAAGATCTTTGGGATTGTGGATTTAAAATGACAAAAAATGAGTATTCATATTCTAAAAAAATAAAAAATGCTAAAAAAGCATCATTAAATTCAAAAAATAAAAAAGGAAAAAATGATTCAGTAAAGAAAGAAAACAAAAAATATTTTAAAACACATATTAAAAAATTTATTTCCAACCAGCCAATTCACTAAAAAATCCCCTGGATTGATTTATGAAGAATTACAAAAAGAATTGAGTGAATACTCAACTAAAATAAAATACTCCTTATTGAAAACAAAAAGAAATTTATGAAGATATGAAAATAAAAAACAATATTTCTATTTCACTTTCCACTTTCTATAAGCTTATTCCTAATAATATAATTAAAAGCAAAAAGCAAACTGATATGTGTAACATTTGCAACTTAAAAAAATCATTATAAATGAAGAAAAAGGATTTGAGTATAAAGAAGTTGCCATTGCCTAAATCTATTAAAGAAAATTTGGAATTTATTGACCTACATGAAAAGTTTTATAAGCATCAAAATAAAGAATATATTAGTGATATAAATAATCTTGATAATAATTCATGTGTTATAGTAATAGACTATAAAGAAAACTTTAAAATAGGTGGGGGTCCCATAGAGACAAATAATTGTTTTTATGAGAAAATACCTATTTCTTTATTAGGATTTGCAATTGCTTTTAAAGAAAATGAGAAAATTAAATATGAGTATCATGACTTTTTATCTGAAATTTTATCTCATGACTCTTTGTTTTCAGGTCAGTGTTTGATAAGTCTGCTTAAAAATAATAAATTTAAGAATTTTAAAAATATTAAAGTTTGGACTGATAATGGTAATCATTTTAGATCTTATGAATTCTTATATTATCTTTTTAAAGAGGTACCCAAAATTATAAAAGGAACAATTAAGTTTAATAGATTTGTTGAGTGTCATGGCAAAAGTATTGTTGATGGTCATTTTGGTGTATTATCTAAAATATTTAAACAAAAGGAAAATGAGATGTATATAAAAAATATAAATGATCTCAAAATGGTTTTTGAGAGAGAGGAAGAAAGAAAGGGTTTATATGAGTCACTTGTAAATAATTCAGATGTTTCCCAAAAAACCTTTTTTTACATCTATGATAGAAAATCTAGGCCTAAAAAAAGCTGGCTTGAAGTCAAAGCATTTTATGTTAATCTTTCATATTTAATGAAAGATGGTGAGCTGTATGTTTCACCTTTGACATTTGAGGATGTTAAGGAGTACTCCAAAATAAATTATTGTGCAAAGTTCTGCACAGATGATAGAGAAACAAAGAGAGCTGATACTACTAAAGGATTAGTAGGACATGTTCATGAAGTTGGACGCATAACAAAAACTTATATTTCACATAGGGTAAATAGTCTTTTAAATACAACAACTTTTTTTCTAAAAATAACTAAGAAATTAATTATATGAGCCAAAGATAGGGTAATAGCAATTATGGCTTTGGGGCTGCTATTACTCTCCCATGCAACTCATATATTTGATTCTTGGCTTATTAAAATAGAAAAAAGGGTTTTTAGCAAAAATACAGTTAATAGAAATAAGATTTATTTTTATTATTTGTATATTTTACACACTTAAACGTTTATTCAGTAAACTAAGCATTATATTAATGTTCAAAAAACATAAGTTTACGGCTTAAATGATACCAAAGAAGTTAAAAGTCTTTAAAGTGCTTAAGCTGGCACCTTGGCTTAATCTAACAAATAATGACCCAAATCTATGTCTATGTGTTGTCTTTACTCACCCAGGTGATGAAGTCTGGGATTTCAGTTGCAGAGTAATCAGCTCTACTTCCCAGAGGCCTGATCACACCAAGTTCTGCAGCTTGCTTCCCCAAGCAAGCCATCTTGGTGACACCTCTGAGCATGCCTATACCCTCCAATGCTCACTTTGGATTCCCCCAAAGCTCCTATAGGGGCATAAACAAGGACACCCTGCCAGTCTGTTTGGCAGGGTGCTTGCTCACAGACCTCCTGCAAGCGTATTAGGGTACATTGAGCCCTCAGAGCTCTTCCCCTCCCCAGCAGCCCGCGTTACCCGCCAGGGGTCCAAACCTACTCCCCCCAGACAGACAAAGTTCCCTGCTTGCTATTTCAGTCTTCACCCTCCTGCAGCCATGGTTCCCTGCTAGGTGAAGCACTATAGCCCAAAGCAGCCAACATCTTCTGCTGGGTGGAGGCAACAACTGCCTCTAGTAGTCCTTTGTTACCTACCAGCCAGGCCTTACTTACCCTAGTAGACCATGTTACCTACCAGGCTTCTCTTACTTACCCTAGTAGACCATTTTACCTACTAGGGTTACCTCACTTCTCCTAGTAGACCAAGTTACCTACTAGGCTTACCTCACTTACCCCTAGCAGCCCTATGTTAACTACTAGTTTACAACGTTGCTAGCTAACCACACATTGTCATTCTTTAGCATATTGTCTTTATTTAAAGCCAAATCAACCCTTGCCTGCAAAACTGCACACATGTAGATCACCACAAAGAGGTTGCTACTTTTTGTGAGGCAATGGCGTCTGTAGTTAGTCCACCTGAAGTTATAGGCAAAGATGGTTGTTGCCCTGGCTTTTCAAGAGCCCCCCACCCCCGCATTCATTGTGCTAGAGAGTTGATAGCTCTAGCCAATGAAGTGGACCTCCTGAAGCAAGATCACTCTGAGCTTGATAAAGCCGTACAAGAACTAAGTGAAGTAATTAATTCAGTAAATGACAGGTTTGCCCCTTGCCTTTTGGTAGGTGTCGTGCTTTTTGCATGACAGCACAACAATTATTAGAGATTATAGGGCACAGGACATTTGCCAGAATACAGTAATATATGAGGATATGAGTAGTACTGTATCAGAAGAGCCAGGGTAGAACAGAACCATGATGATTGCCCAGTAGTGGCTTCTGATTGCGCAGAAGCACTTAAGGATTAGGATAAAGGTCAACCAGATTAAGGATAAAATAAAGATAGTTCAAAGATTCAAAATTGATTTTATTGTAAATGATTAATTCTTCTTATACCTACTACAAGGGTAATCCCTGGGCTGCTAGCAATATCTTCTAGGACATTCTAACACACCCCAAATTTTGGTAATTATTAATCTAGGTTTGGCGCTTCTTGTACGTCAACCAATAGAATATCTTCATCTTCACTCAGCACAGGTGATCCTGGCTGGCGTGAAATAATTTAGTTACTTCAGGATCACTTCCTGCTTTCTTAGTGTACTGCAGCTTAATGCTTATTAATGTGACAATTAAGGGAATTTGTCAGGGATCCAGTCTCAGGCGGCCGGCCTGTTGTTTTTGGGGATAACTTGGGCCAGGTTTCTTGCGGGCAGGGCCCACCACAAGAGAGGAGCTAACTTGAGAAGGTAGGACGCGGACTTCCCCACCCAAGACCACAGAGCCAGCAGTTGGTATAATGGTGCCCACCACCCCTGTGAGGGTGATGTACACTATACCAAAAAGCTTGCTGGTATGGTCGGTTGGTAAGTCAGGCAAAGAAGCGGGCATTGGTTTGGGTGTTACTGGCGGTTCCATGTAGATATTGTAGGCCAGGAGATAGTTGAACTTTCCTCTAAACAGTTTGGGTGTAGAGAATATCCACAGGCCTTGGCGGTTGTATCTGACGGTGGATTGGATGCCGGCTAATGGATCTAGTTCAAGGATTTTCTCTGGCGTGTAGTCCTTGTACTTGGGTTTTAAAGGATACTCAGTGAAATGGACAGGCCCAAAGGGTACACCAAATGAACAGAATACTGCGGGCAGTGGGGCAGGCGGGCCAGGGGATCTAGAGCTGAACTGATAGACGGCAAATACAAAATACGGTAATAGCTGTATAAGCCAAAGTAACATAACCTTTATTTCAAAATGGCAATAAGTTTGGAGGGCAGGGTCCTTGGGTCTATATAGCACCCCACCTCCAAACTTAATATTTTTTGTGGGGGGTCATCAGGGCATTGTGAAGGGCAGGGCCGGGGAATTGGGGACTTGGGTCTAAAGGCAGCAAAATGGCGCTCAGCCCAGGAGTTCTTTCATTGGTTGCGGCTCCCAATTTAGCTACCTGATTATCTTGCTTTAGCATTGAGGTCATGGGGCCAAGTTGCGGGCCAGTGCCTCTTCCTTGGGTTGGCTCTTGATTGGTTGCTGGTGAAGACTTCAAACCAATAAGGCCAATAGTTGCCGGGTCACCTCCATTAGGTGTTGTGATTAGCACTTCACTCAGTGCAGTACTTTCCTTGGCTCAATCTACTTTTCTGGGCGGGTCATCTTCTTCAACGTCAGCTCGTGGGGGCTTGAACCCAGAAAAATGCGGGTGGGCGGTCTCGCAGTCCACAGGCCTGGTGACCCGGGGGAATCCAGGTTCTGGGTTTGATTCCTGCTCCTGGGCCTGGGGTTCCAGAGGGGGAAAATTGTCAGTCCTGACAGAATTTGAGATTATGGGCAATCAAACCCTGCGCCTTGGTGCTTGATGTAAAGGTAAGGCGGCGTGGTGGCGCCTGTAATATTTGCCAGGCGGCGCCGCAGCGCTTGACGTAAAAGTAGTTTGGCGCCTTGGCGCTTAATCCAATCACTATGTGGCGCCGTGGCGCTTTGTGTATTTATTAAGTGCTGCGGCGGCGCTTATCATTGGCTAGTATTAGGCTTAGGTCAGCAGACTACTGCTAATCCAATTTGCATGTAGCTTATACTACCAATTTATGTCATTTGATAGCTGCAATTCATATCTGTGAGCTCTGTCATAATTAGTATAATTGTATTTTGTACTACTAATTTATGGATTTGATTGTAGCAATCCCAATATGTGGGCTCCGTCATAATTAGCATTATTGCTTGGTCAAAATTCCCAACAGTAGGCCTGTCTCTTACTTCCCAACTGGTTGAGCTTTCCTTGGTAGTAACAGCACAGGGCCAGCGCCTGGATGTTACTGAGCAACAGACCACCCTATCTAATAATACAGGCACCTGCACTGCTGAAACCTTGACTACCCTTGCAGATAGTGTTTGCCAGCTGTGGGCCAGGAAGCCCCCCACTGAGTCAGAAGCAGAATTCTCCCCACACATAAATTTACTCAATAGCAACAATGGTGGCCCAACTCCATAAGCTCACTTCAAGCCTACCTTTAAGCAAGTCTTTGACACTAAAACCTTGACCATTTCAGCTTTCCTAACTATTTACAAAACTGCCATGAGAAGGGCCTCAGATGAGGTTAAGAAGGAACAGATTCTGACCTGTCTAAACCCAACCTGCCAAGAGGTAGTAGTGCCAGAGCTACCCACTATTGAAACCTGGGAGGATATGAAGCAACTTCTGATTGACAAATTTGGTGGTGACCTTATTTTAGAAGTGAAGAAGGACGTCTTCATGCAGATTGCTTTCAAACCAAAGGAGACCCTAGCTGAATTCACATATAGATTATATATGGAAGGACAACAACTGATCAAAAGTTGCCAGTTGACTGCACATGAAGCATACATGGCTTGCGCTCAAGCCTTCAAGGTTAACCAGCTCATGTGTCTTCAATTCAAGGCCCATAAAGCCATGCTTTCTTCTATGAAGAGCATAAAGACACTGTTGCAGGATATGCACCTTACCCATTCTGGGGCAGTTGTGCGGAAGAATTGTGCTGCTTCTACCTCTGGTTTGTCTTCATGTGGTCCGCGTATCCTTACCATGAACTCACAGAATCCTCCTCAACAACAGGATTGCCATAAATGTGGACAAGTAGGTCACCATTCCTGAGTCTGCACCAATCCTTGAGTTGAAGGAGCTGATCCCAAGGAACAGGCGGGAAAAGAACAGTCAACCAAGAGGTGGAGACACTCTCGGTTGAAAATTCTTATTCAGTCTCCTCCAATTCGCCCCTCCATTGCTGACTCTGAACCTGCTGACTCTGAGGCTCCTCCCATTCTGCTGTGATTCCATGACATATCTGATGACTCTGACATGAATGATTCTGATATAGAAGATTCTTATGCCTATGGGTTTTCCGTTCTGGATGTCCCTGAAACTATTGCAGTCCCTTATAAGCTATGTTCTGGGAAAACTACTACAACTGCCAAGAGATACCCTGTGCTTGTCAAATCTTCCAAAGAAGCTGCTGAGGTTGCTGACGCTGTGTTCAAGAATGTCTCCATCTTGCTCCCTCTCCAGACAGTCTATAAGGAGTTCCTGAGCCTAAGATGCATGATTGAAAAGTGGGACAAGGAACTAGCAGAAGCATAAACATTCTGTCTGCCCTCCCTTTAGTTGTACCACCACTTGTGTAGAAATATTCATTCAAAAGGTGAAAATTAAGGCTGTATTAGACACAGGGTCTCCTGTTAATGTTGTCTCCTTGAAACTTGTCAAGAAACTCAAACTTGCCCCTGACCTTAACTATCATCAGTTTTATGGCACAGCTGGGCTGTTCATGACTTGCGCTATAGGAGCTTATTCTGCTCTGCTCATGCAATTTGGAAAGCTACTCTTGACTGTGCCTGCTGTTGTCTTGGAGAATGAGAGCTATGACCTGCTAGTTGGTGCTCAATTCCTTAGGGAATATAATGGGATCATCAACTTAAAGAACGGCTACCTCTCTATCTTAGGATATGAGGTCCCTTTGATCTTTGAAGAGCCAGTTAAAGTTCCTGGGAAGCGCCTCAAGACATGTGCCTTGGAATATCCCACTGGTGTTTTCACTTTAAAATACCATACCCATTCCTCCAACATGAAGTGCCCTCCCATGGCTTTTTCTGCATCTGAGGGGATTCCTCTCCTGGCCACTTATACTGTGACTATTCCTCCCGGGTCTCAGGCTATCTAGACTCCCAAATATTGTATGAGCTGCCTGAGTGTACGTTCCTAGAGTTGTACTCTCCTCCCTCACTAGGACGCAACAAACCTTATCTCTGCCCAGGAATCTTGGATGTCTCTCATAAAGACCCTGTTCAACTGCTGGTCGCCAAATTGACTGCTCTCTCCATACATGTGTCTAGAGGGCAGGTTGTTGAATGCTCCTGATGTCCTATTACTACATCCCTTTGGTGCAGTCCAGGACTTTAACTTACCTGAAGACAAGCCCCAAGTCCTATCCTTGTTCACCGCCCAAGACTTCCTGAAGCTATCTTCAGTTCAACAGAAAAAGGTTCTTGACCTACTGAATCAGTTTTCAGATATCTTCTCTAAGAATAGCACAGATTATGGGCTAGCTAAAGGCGTCATTCACCAGATTGATACTGGTAATGCTCCCACCTTTTGCGCTAAACCCTACCACCGCAGCCAAGTAGAGGATGCTCAGGTGTCTAAAGAGCTTAAGAAACTTTTAGATGCTGGACTGCTTGCTCCTTCCCAAAGTCAATAGGTCTCCTATTTCTCATACTGAAGAAGAAGGATGGAGGTCATTGTATTGTGATGGACTACCAACACTTGAACTCCTTAACCAAAAAGGATTGCTACCCCTTACCATGCATTAATGATGCTCTCTGCTGCCTTGGGGCTCTAAGTTCTTCTCTACCATGGATCTGGCTTCTGGATACTGGCAAGTTGATCTCTCTCCAAAAGATAGACAGAAGGCTGTGCTCATCACTTCTGAAGGATTATTTGAGCCTACGCAAATGCTGCAAGGACTCTGCAATGCTCCAGCTACTTTCCAACAAGCCATGGAATCCATCCTCCGTGATTTGAAGCTCTTGTGTGTTTTAGTGTACTTAGATGATATAACTGTCTTCAGTGCTACCTTCACCAATCACCTGGTCTATCTTAAGGAGGTGTCCCTAAAGATTTGTGAAGCTGGACTTAAGTTAAAACCATATAAGTGTGCCTTCTTCAAGGAAAGCCTTGAGTTCTTGGGGAATGAGGTGACACAGACAGGAATTTGCCCCATGACTAAGAAAGTTGAGGCCGTTGACAAAATGCTTCTGCCCACCAACCTGCAAGAAGTCCAAGTCTTTCTGGGCATGATGGGACATTATAGACAATTCATCCCTGATTTTGCAGACACTATTGAACCCTTGGTCCAGCTGCTGCATAACGTCCCCTTTGAATGGACCGCCAGCCTACAAGCCTTTGAAGCCCTCAAAAAAAACTCAAAGAGGCTCCCATCCTAGTATATCTAGATTACAATAAAGAATTAATCCTATATACTGATGCTAGTGACCTGGCTATTGGGGCTATCTTGGCTCAACTGGACAATGAAGATGTGGATCACCCTGTAGCCTATACCTCTCATTTCCTGAATAATCATGAGAAGAACTATAGTGTGACCAAGAAGGAGTGCCTTTCTGTGCTGCATGCCGTCAAGCAGTTCTGCCTTTACGTGTATGGCACCCATTTCACTGTGGTTACTGACCATACTTTGCTTAAATGGTTACAACAACTCAAGGAACCCAAAGGACAACTAGCTAGATGGGCTCTCCAACTGCAAGGGTATGACTTCACTGTGTTGCGCCGCCCCAGGATTCAACATCAGAATGCTGATGGACTGTCCAGAATGCATATCCTTGCTCTCCACCTTGCTGAGGCTGACAGGTTATACAAACTAATTGGATATCCTTCTTTATGTGAGAACAAGACAGAAGAAGTCTGAGTTGCCCTGTCTAAATTATCCAAAGACACGCTCATTTGTGACAATCAGATTCTCAAGAAAGTACAAGACCACTACTTGCCTTATGTAAAGCATAGTATTTGCCTTTCAGTGGTGCTTCAAGCTCATAAGGAGACAGGACACGGGGGTGTTGCCAAGACCCATGCCTGGCTCCAGAAGAATTACTTCTGGGAAAATCTTTGCTTGCTGATCCCAGATGTTATTGCTAGTTTCCATGATTGCCAACTCCAACAACCTAAAGCCACTGCTCATGAGTTCAAGCTAGTCCCCCCTCAACACAAATTTCACACTGTCAGTATTGACGCTGTAGGGCCTCTCCCTTGCTCCCGCTCTGGTTGCTGCTTTATCCTAATTGCTGTTGTTCATTTTAGCAAGTGGTTAGAAGCTTGTCCTACTAAAGACATCACTGCCAAGACAACCACTGCCTTTCTACTGCAAGATTTATTTTTTTGCCATAGTTGCCCTCAAGTGTTGTTGTCTGACAATGAGACTAACTTCAATGCCAAGTTAGTGACCTCTGTGGTTGAAGCCTTGGGGTCTCATCAGTCTTTCTCTGCCCCCTATAATCCTTCCACCAATGGGGCAGTTGAGCGCGCCAACTCAACTCTGGTTTCTATCATGAGGAAGCTTACTTACTCTGACGCCGCCAACTGGGATCTATACTTACCTGCTGCTCTCTTTGCATATTGCCTTAGCAAACATTGTGTCACTGGGTATTCCCCTTTTGCTATGCTGTATGGTTGTGAAGCCACTACCTCATTGCTCTTGGGGCCCCCTACTGTCAGGAATATTCCTGATATAAATCAAATTCTGATAGGAGGAAAATGTTGGGAAAAAATAGAGAAACTCCCAGCTAAAGAGGCAAATTTTAATGAGGAATTTCCCCCTTTATTTGGGGGAAATAAAAATCAAAATTTGGAAGAAACAGATTTTTGTAAAAACCGGAACAATTTAACATCTGGGTAGGCGCCCGCCACCCTCCGCGGGCCTCCCACCCGCCGCCTGCCAGCCAGCCGCCTGCCCAGGCTGGCACCAGCGGGCCCCCCGCCCGGTCACCAGCCTCCCACCCACTCACTCACCCCTCCCCCAGGCCTCCCGCTTGCTCCCCAGGCCCCTGCCAACTGCCAGTTACCCACCTGGGTCCCAGGGCCCACTCCCCAGCCAACCAAAACCCACCATGACACCCATCCAATCAGAAAAGTCCCTTGAAATAAGGGGCAACTTCAAAAATAATTTTTGTGCCCAGGAAGAAGGGCAAATTCATGTTTCTCAAGACAGGTCAAATTCTAAAAATATCAATGAAAAGCCAAAAATAACTCCAAAAGATAAAAATAACAAGACCTACAGCCAATGGAACCAGGTGGCTGGCAACAATCAGCTAGGTCTAGACTCCAACCAAACTAGCATCCCCAGCCCAAAAATAGAAGTGTTTGAACCCAAGAGTTGTCATCATCACCTGACTACCCATCCAGAGGAAACTATTGGTCCCAAGAAGAACTGTCTTAAACCCCAACAGATTGCCCAGGAACAAGGGTTTGGTCATCCCTTCAAACACCAATTCCCAATTCCCATGACCAAACTTTTGGGGACTCCAGTCCCATGTTTTTCTCCCACTTGCAAAACTTTGCAAGTGGGGTCCCACTATAAATAAAGGATCTCCTCTCAGTAGTAGCTTGTGCTATTATTGAGATTAATACCCTCAATAAAGTGAAATTTCTAACTACAACTACAGTTAAACTTACAGAACAAGCCCCTGCCAACCCTCCAACCCAGTGAAGATGAATCATCTTATCTTCACAGCTGTGCTCACAGCTTGCCTTGGGATTGAAGGCTACCATCAGAGTTCAGAGTTCTTTGGCCCCTCCACAGAAGGACTAGGTTATGACCCATACCACAACCCTGGCCAACTTAACTTGTCAAACACTGGACCCTGGCCGCCTCTGGTATCTCCCCATTTAACCCTCTCCATAGCCATGTACACGTTGGCTTACTACATCCTCACCTACTTTGTTGGGAGCTTTGGGCGTTTTAACATACACGCCAAAGTGTTTTGCTGGATAATGACGGTGTATCCCATAATCACTGCCTTGACGGGTTTCCAGCTCTCCAATTTGCTACCCTACCTACTCCAAGTGGTGCCCATCATTCTAGGGTATTACACCTACTCTCCTCTGATAAGGCTATGAACCCTGAAGAGCATATCAAAGATCTAGCTAACTGCATCATTGATATACAGGCTACTGCCTACACGTCTGCCTATAAGACCAAGCTGCTAGAGCTCTCCCCTGACAATGCCGGGAGATCCCCCCTTCTTGAGTTCAACATTGGGGACCATGTTCTGTATTATCAACACAGAGTAGGAGGACAAGCTCATAATCTAGACTTGTTGTGGATTAGGCCCTTGGAAGTGACCTTCAGGCAAGGGTCAGAGTATACTGTAAAACTCCTCTCTAGTGGTCAACCTTTTGCTTGCATGCATGCTAAGTTCCTCTGCAAGTATCACCCCCCTAAGGCCCATCTAGAGGGGGTCAATGTTGTTAATGCTGCCATTCACCATGTATTGATTTTGCCTTTGCTGGGTTATTTTGAGGACAAATCTCTCTCTTTTGCTTTTGCCCTTTGAAATGGGGCTGGCTCCAAATTGGGAAATGCAATTGTTCAGTTTCCTGATCCTGCACAACTCACTTGCCCCACTCATTCTTGTGGCAAGTGATCCTACTGTCCTGGTAGTGTTTTATGGTATTGTCTACCAATATATATTCCATTTCCTATTCTACAATAAAATTAAGTTCTATTCACATTTTTGTCTTTGTGTCTCCACATACTTTGGGGCCTCTCTAGCCACGTCTAGCAGATATTATTTATTCAGGGCCATAAGGTAATTGCATAGCCTTCCCTGCCATTCTAACCAAGACTTAGTACAAATCCAACCCTAAGGTTAGGATTTCCCGTCGTGACTCTGTGCTGCGCCTCAGATCACAACAGTAATGCTCCCTTCACCTTCCAGGCTCTCATAAATGAGGCACTCCTTTCATTTCTTAATGAGTTTGTTGTGGTCTACCTAGACAATATCCTTGTATACTCATCCTCCCTCACCACTCACGTCACTCACATTACTCAGGTCCTCCAGAGACTCCAAGACTACAACCTATTTGTAAAATCTTCAAAGTGTTCATTCTTCTGCGCTGAGGTGGACTTCTTCAGCTACGTGATCACTAAGAACGGCTTTGCAGTCTCTCCCTCTAAGGTTGAGGCCATTCAAGACTGGCCTGTTCCCAAGACTTGTTCCTAACTTTGTGGTTTCCTTGGGTTGGCAAACTATTGCTGCAAGTTTGTGGAAAAAATTTCTTTGTTGGTCTTGCCGCTCATAGCCCTGATGTCTCCCTCTGTCTCCTTTACTTGATCACCTGAAGCTCAACTTGCCTTTGAGGCAACCAAGTCCGCCTTCCTCTCAATGTCTGTCCTCCTTATGCCAGACCCTTCCAAGCCTTTCTCTGTCAAAACCAACGCCAGTGATTATGCCGTGGGAGGCATTCTCCTTCAGCTTGGGGGGGATGAGATGTAACACCCTGTTGCATACTTCTCCCAGAGCATCTTTCTGCTGAACGTAATTATCCTGTACATGACAAGGAACTTCTTGCTATCATCAAAACACTCAAGCATTGGCGCCACTACCTTGAAGGACTTGATGAGCCATTCCTCATCTATACGGATCATAAAAACTTGCTTTACTTCACTGAGTCCCACCGCATCTCTCAGAGACAGGCTAGATGGGTATTAGGGCTATCAAATTTCTGCTTCAAGCTTGTGTACAAGAAGGGTATACTTAATACCCTATCTGACGCACTTAGCTGTCACCCTTTATTGTCCAAAGTTGACAAAGACTACAAATTCCTCAACACCAAGATGGTCCTTCTGCCCAAGAGCTTTCTTGAACTTAATGTTATCATTACCACAACTACTGACATACTGAAGCAAATCCACGAGTCCCAGCTGTCTGACAAGGTCTTGTCTCAGATTATTGACTCTCTTACAAACAAATATACAGTCACAAACCCTTCCTTCTCTCTACTAGATGGTGTTTTATACTTCAAAAACCTTTTGGTAGTCTCTTCTCTGGACCTTCAACAGCAACTAACCATTACCTTCCACAAATTCTTAGCTGCAGGTCATTCTGGCTATAAGAAGACTCTGGCCAAACTCTGCAATCACTTCTGGTGGCCAAAAATGTCTTCTTTTGTTAAGTCCTATGTCAGCAGCTGTCTTGTGTGCCAAAGAAGCAAACACTTTACCCAGAAACCTGTGGGTCTGCTATGTCCCCTTCCTATTTCTGAGGGTCCTTGTCAGTCCATCTTGTCAGATTACATTGTCCAGCTTCCCCAGTCTGAGAGTTTTGACGCTATACTTGTCATTGTGAATAGATTCTCTAATCAGGCCATTTTTGCTCCTTGTAATTCAAACATTACAGCAAATAAGACTGCTTCCCTGTTTGTTAAACATGTCTTTGTACACCATGATACCCCTAGAGACATTGTGTCAGACCGCAGACCCCAGTTTCTTTCTCTTTTCTGAAAGGAATTCATGACACAACTAGGTGTCCATCTTTCACTCAGCACTTCCTATCATCCCCAATCAGATGGCCAAACCAAGTGTACCAATCAGAAATTAGAATGTTTCCTCTGCTGCTTCTCCAATGAACAACAGAATGACTGGTCTCCTCATCTCCCCTTGGCTCAATATTTCTATAATACCACTCCTCACTCATCTATTAAGATGTCCCCTTTTATGGCAAATTTGGGGTATACTCCTGCCTTTATTCCGTCCGTCAATTTGTCTGTATGTTCCCCATTAGCAGAAGAGTTACTGATTAAGCTGCAACTTATTCAGGATACCCTAAAGAAGAATCTTTCTAGTGCCATCAAGGTCTACAAGGTCCACGCCAACAAACACCGTCAGGAGGGGAAGACTATCCAGGTCAACAACTTGGTATACCTAAATGCCAAAAATCTTCCTATCAAATGGCCTTCCTGTAAACTTGGCCCTCAATTCATAGGACCTTTTATTGTAACCAAAAGGGTCAGGAAGGTAGCATACCACATTCAACTTCCCCCAGGGTATCACATCAATGACGTCTTCCACGCTTCCCTTCTCAAGCTTCAGGGTGTTTCTCCACCTCTTCATCAGAAGAGTATGATACCTTCTGTGCACCTGGTTGAAGGAACTCCTGAGTACAAGGTGGACTCTATAATCATTCATTGCTGCCACTATGGAAAGTTACAGTATCTAGTCCTTTGAGAAGGATATCCCATAGAAGAGAGTTCATGAGAACCATTGTCTAACCTTAAAAACTGTGCTGACCTTCTTGATTCCTATATCCAAGCTCATCCTGAACTTGGATCTGGAGGGGGTGATTTTATGCCCTTCCCCAAAGGGCAGGCTTTAAAATTAAGTTAAATTTGATTTCAAACTTAAATTCAAGTAGATTTTTATTAGTTTGTTTTAATCAAACTTACCTTTTATTTTTGCTCTCACTTTGGGTTTGCTTTTGCTTTTGCTCTTGTGTGCGCACAGATGATTCATTTCTCTTTATAATTCCTATTTCAAAATAGGTTTCTTTCTTTTATTTTGCTTACACAACTGCCGTTCTCCTTCCCTGTTTTGCAGATCTTCAGCTTGTTACCAGCAGCTTCCCCACCACCATGTGTTTTCTTCTACTTCATTACATCAGTCTGTTCAGGAAAATCCTCTGTGTTCCTCTGAAGATCTTCCCCAAGACTTGGCTTTTTGTGCTTATAAATAAAGACACCAGAAGAAGTAAGCTTTTAAGCTGAAATTCTAAGTGGTTTCCCCCCAAACACTGTCACAGGTTTTTACTTCAATCTTTATTTTTTTCTTTTCAAATATTTTAATTCTAACTTCAAAATTTACTTAGGTTATCATATTTTTAAAAGAATCTTAGGTTTATAGTAAATTAATACTTTTTTAGGTCTCAATTTGCTTCCAGAGATAACATCTAGTATAATTAGAATGGAGATAGCTAGACAACAAGCAATTAGCTTGTTGTCACCATTTTTTAACATTATGGATAACTTGACTAGTTTTATGTTGAGATATTTCCATGAGGAATACCCTGACGTAGATATACCTTTGGTTACAAAAAAACCTTTATTTAATACTTTGTTCTATATAGTTTGTTTAGGACTAGTTAACTCTATGACACCTTTTGTGTTTAATCATAAGTTTTTAGCAGGTCTTTTAAAGGTACTTCTACAAACTGTACCTACTTTCCTTTATCTTTAAACTTAAATCCAACTGCTTTACATAGTATAGTATATTGTCTTGCGCCTTATTGGGCAAGACCCTACACATTTGGAAGGTTTAGCTATGAGCTGGTTATCTTTGAGCGTATTGAGCACCATGTGGATGTCTTTCCTGTGTTTTTTTATTGGGGCTATAGATTGTTATGTTGTTGAGGTAGACTATTGCCCTTTTCCTGATGTGGTCTTTAAATACTTTGTTCATAAAAGTTACAAAGGTACTTGGGGCATTTATCATACTGAAATTGAGAACAACACATTCAAAGGTGCCATATTTAGTTTGAAATGCTGTTTTGGGGATGTCTTCTGGTTTAACGCAGATTTGATGGTATTCTGCTGTTAAATCAATTTTTGTAAAGAACTGTGACCCCCTATAGCATCAAAGAGCTCATCAATCAGGGGAAGGGGATACATGTTCTTAATTGTGACCTTGTTGAGTGCTCTATAATCCGTGACAAGATGTAGTCCTCCATCCTTCTTGGCTATGAAGAAGGCATACACATCAAAGAGAGATTTATATGATCAAGTGGGTCCTTTCTCTAGGGCTTCATCCAGTTAAGCTTTCAGTGCATCATCTTCTTGTGGCATCAAGTAATAAATGGGGTGTGCTTTTAGTACACTTCCCTTAAAGTTGATTTTATGTTGGATACCTCTGTCAGGTGGCAGACCTGGCAGTTTCTCCTGGAATACTAAAATGAACTCTTGAACAATTTGTTAATGTATTGGATCTTTTTCAAGTGAGATTTCCAAAATTTTGAAATGTGTCAGGAAGCCAGTCATAGGCAGAGGCATTGGGCGGCTCGGGGTGAGGTGCAGTTGAGCTGGCGGGTAGGGCCCACCATAGAATGGGTGCTAACTTGATAATATAAGATAAAGATTGCCCGAGCAAGGACCAGGGTCCAGAGCTGGGGATCACAGAATCCACCAATCCTGTCAAAGTAATATAGAGTACTCCAAAAAGTTGGGTAGAGGTGGTCTTGGCGGCGGCAGTGGGTTCCAAGGGGCAGTCTGGTCTTGGGGTTAATGGCGGAGTCATGGGAACAAAGTATGCTGGTAGGTAGTTGTACTTGTGCTTGAATAATAAGGGCAGTATCCCAACTCTCTTTCCTTCACATCCTATTTATTTGGTACTTCTAGACCTTGATAAAGGGTCAGCAATGAGAATAGTTTCCAAGTCGTACTCTGAATAGGCCGGGTTGGGGGGTACTCGGTAAAGTGCACAGGTCCAAAAGGAGCTCCCGGGGGCAGTATGATGCCTGGGGCAATTTGGCAGGTTGGGCTAAGAAGGGGGCAGCAGCCTTGTAGTCTACTTGACCCAAATTAAGATGGAAGATCACCAAGACTAGATAGGGTAAGATTTGTTCAAACCAAAGGTTCATAAAACTTTATTATTGAAAATGACAATGGGGTCTTCACCATACCGCCAGGGTTTTTATACCCTGGGACTTCTCTTCTTCAATTTTTGCAGGGTTCAGGTTTGCAGACAAGGCACTGGCAGTATGTGGGTCTTGGCTTGGGGTCTCAAGGGCAGCAGATCCAGGTTGTGCCTGCTCTGGCAAATAGGAATGGCAATGCTTTGTTCTGCCGCCACTGTTCACTATGTCACCTGAGTAGTCCAATTGTACTACCCCTTCTGGGCGGGAGATTGGCAGTTGCTGGTGGTCATTGGCAAAGTTAAAATTAGATTTCATTTTAACCTCCTTAAGGCAAGCTGCAACCTCTGCATAGGTTTGGGTCTTTTCCTGGCTCAAGGTTAGCATCAATATGATGACCATTCAAGGAATTGTCCTTGGGAGACTGACAAGTCTCAGAATAACTTGTTAACTCGGGTATGCAATTTAGCAAGTGGGCAGGTTCTTGTCCACTTTGCGTGACTCAAGTAATAAGGTCCTATGTAGTAGGCCAGCGGAACGCAGAGTAATTTACCGGTTTGAGTCTGTGATTTAACGGATTGGTGGGTCCTGGACTGGTCTGGAGGGTTTGATCCGCCTTCTGGGGACTGAGGTTCAACTCTTGGATTTTCAATACAAGTATTGAAATGTCATTCATGACATCATCCCCTTCCTTCCCAGGGGTCCCTTCCTTCTTGGCCTTCTTCTCAAGGTATTGTTGGATTGCTAGTTGGGCATTGGGTAGGTTGCTTAATGGCTCCCAGGTGCTTTCCTTGGGTGGATATCCCTTCCACTTGACGTAGTACTGGAGGGTCTTATAGTGGGTACAGTCTCCATGAACATATGGGTCATTATTTTAGGGATTAGGCTATTTTCTAATACACATGCTGCTCAAGTTGCAGCATAACACAGTTCAATTTTGAAAAAGTAACTAATTAACATTTTATATTTAAAACATTATTAACTCAATGAAAAATTAATATTTTTCCACATTGTAAACTATCAAAATGAAGTTAAGAATCCTATCTTTCTATTGGTATAAAAAGTTTAATATGTATACTATACTCAATATTAAAGCAAAAGTAATTTAAAAGAGTATAATCCAGATTTTATTATATGATTATATCATATGATATAAAGTAGATCACTTCAAAGCTAGTAAATACTCTTTTTTCAATATACAATAATTTTTTTATTTGATTAAATTAAAGATAAGATTGAGAGCTTTATTTTTGCATTTTATTTTATTTAAAAAGCCCAATTCTTTAGGATTTTATGATAGTTTGAAGTTAGGATGTTTTTATCACTGTTAAGATTGATTTTAAGGTTCAAGTGAGCTTTGAACCTCAAATTAAGTATTCTTTAAATGTAATTCTTTAATATTTTTTCATTTTAAAATTATGCAGAAGAGTTACAATTAACTGAATACATCATTTTAATTGATTTGCATTGATTACAAAGAAGATATGATGAAATAATATTGCTTAGCTGCTTCACATATATCACTTGTGCATGAAAACTGGGTATTTAATTAATTCTGCAAACATAAATTCAAGTTCAAACTATAATAAAAGCTATCACACCATTTCTTTCAGAATGGTGTCATTTAGCTTGGTATATAAGTGCTAAAGCACCACAAAGCTTCTAATCCAAAAGACCCCATTCAAAGGCCACATTCTGATCATAACCACTCCAACATTAAGGCACATTTCAGAGATCTGGCCTAATTACAGATTCAAAATACTACCATGTACTCAGTTAAATTTACTTCTGCCATGCTACCCTTTTTTTCCTTGGGAGCTTCAACAAAAAGAGAGAGAATTGCAATGTTAAAAAGGCATTGCTCTTTATTGCTGGTGATGATCTTGATAATTTCATCAAGCACTTCCTTACTCAAACTGAATTTGGGAAAGCTCAGTTCCTGTCAACTATTCAAAATCAAAAATGCAATGAGTTCATTGAAAACTTAAAGGGTCTCATGAATTCTTCTCCCCAAAAACTTCTCCTGGCCTTGCAATCTCTGGTTACTTCCAGCTACTCTCTAAAAGAGCTTAATGATATGGGGTTTAATATAACCAAAAGTGAGTTTGAATACTCAAGAAAAATAAATAAAAATAAAAACGTAAGTTTAAATAAAAAAGCCAAAAAATAATAGCTATTCATTAAAAAAAATAACTAAAAAAATAATTAAAAAATTGCTGGAAAATTCTTTTCAAACAAGCCAGTTTACATAAAAAGTGCCTGAAAAAATTTATAAAGATCTAGAAAAAGAGATGAGTAATTACTCAACTGAAATTAAATACTCTCTACTTAAAACAAAAAAAGAAATATATGAAAATATGAAAATAAAAAATGAAATTTCAGTTTCAATTTCTACTTACTATAAATTAATCCCTAAAAATATAATAAAAAGTAAAAAACAAACTGATATGTGCAATATATGTAATTTAAAAAATTCACTAGAAAAAAAGAAGGAAGAATGTAAAAGTAAAAACTTACCATTACCAGGATCTATAGACAATGACTTAAAGACTATTAATCAGCACCAAGACTTTTATGTTCATCAAAATTGTGAATATAAAAAAGATATTAATGAATTAGATGATGAGTCTTGTGTTGTAGTTATAGATTATAAAGAAAACTTAAAGGTTGGAGGTGGCCCAATTGAGACCAATAATTGTCTTTATTCAAAAAGACCAATCTCATTATTAGGATTTGCATTAGTTTTTAAGGAAAAAAATAAAACTAAATATGAATATCATGATTTTTTGTCTCAAATATTATCACATGATTCTTTATTTTCAGGTGAGTGTTTTATAAAAATTCTTAAATTAGATAGATTTAAAAAAATAAAAAAATATAAAAGTATGGACTGATAATGGAAATCATTTTAGATCATATGAATTTTTATATTACTTATTTAAAGAGGCACCTAAATATATTAAGGGTTCCATAAAATATGATTTTTTTGTAGAATGTCATGGAAAAAGCATTGTTGATGGTCACTTTGGTGTAATATCAAAAACATTAAAAGAGAAAGAAAATCAGCTTTATATTAAGAATATAAATGATATTAAAAATATTTTTGAGCAAGAAGAAAAAAGAAAAGAATTATATAAATCAGCACTATCAGGCTCAAATATTTCTCAAAAGTCATTCTTTTATATTTATGAGAGAAAAGTTAGGCCTATAAGGAAAGAGCTTGAAGTTAAAAATCTGTGCATTAATCTTTCATATTTGATGAAAAATGGGAAGTTGTATACTTCACCTTTAACATTTGAAAGTTTCTCAGAATATTCTGAGATAACTTATCATTTGAAATCATGTGATGATACCAGAGAAACAAAAATATCAGAAGATGCTAGTGGTGCATTAGGGCAAGTTCATGAAGTAGGGCAGCTTACTAGAGGGTGTATTTTAAATAGAGTTATCAGTCTTTCAAAAACAACAACATTTTTTTCTGAAACAAACTAAAAATATTTATGATGAGCCAAAGATAGGGTAATAGCATTTATAGCTTTGGGGCTGCTATTACTCTCCCATGCAACTCATCATAAATATTTTTGGTTTGTAGTAGCACTTAAGATATTTTCAGTAATACTATAAGTTACAATTTTCAATTCTAAAATTGATGACTTATTTTTAAAAAAATCATCTAAGCCCAAGATCAATTAAAGTTTTGGGATTTATTGTATTTTAAGCTTTCTGAATAATTTGAATATGAATAATGTGATTAAGTTATGAAAGAATAAATCTGGCGCCTAGGCATAACAAGAAAAATAATGACCCATATTCAACTTTGTATTCTTCAGAGCGTCCTACTTGGATGGGAGGGGGGTCAGTCTTGAGTTTCTGGTGGGGGAGGGAGTTTCCCTCTTTCTTAAATAGAAGCGCGTGGTGGAAGACGTTATGTATTTTCCACAAGGGGGTAATTCTAGCTCAAATGCTACTTCACCTACTAGTTTGGTGATCTTGTAGGGGCCACTTCTTCTGTGGGCTAACTTTTGACAGGGAACAGTCAGAGGCACATTTTGAGAGTCCAGATAGACTTTTTCCCCTACCTTCAACAGTTTTCCAGGGATCATCTTTTTGTTGGCAAAAGCCTTATAAGTCTGGACAGTGCAGGTCAGGCTCTTAAGACAGGTTTGTTTGGTGTCGTGTATCTGTTCAATCCAGGTTTGTCCTGACGGGTTTATTTCCTTACTACCAATACTGGGATCCCAGGATGGGTCAAACCCATAATTGGTCTTGAAGGGGGACATTCCTGTGGAGGCGTGGTCTTTGCTGTTGTAGGCGTACTGTGCCATGGGTAGCATCTTGGCCCAGTTATCTTGGTTGGTGTTGGCATAGCATTGTAGGTATTGTTCAAGTATTTGGTTTACTCGTTCAGTCTGGCCATTGGTCTGTGGGTGGTAGGAGGTTGATACACAGCGCTTTACCCCCAAGTCCTTCATCACCTGAGTCCAGTATTTGGAGGTGAATTGTGGTCCTCTATCAGTGATGATTTCCGCCAGAGTGCCAAGTTGAGTTAGGATGTGGTTGTGGAAATATCTAGCTGTCTCTGCGGTGGTGCAGTGGGTGGTGGTAGGGACAAAATATGACATCTTAGTAAACCTATCTACCATGACCAGGATGGTGTTAAACGCATTGGAGGGGGAAGCTCTACAATATAGTCCATTGACACAGACTGCCAGGGTCCTGCAGGTATGTCTAGTGGTCTTAGCAGGCCTTCAGGTTTGGATCTACAGGTTTTGGTTCTTCCACATGTCTCGCAGCCTTTGATATAGGCGGCCACATCTTTGTCCAGTTGGGGCCAAGCGTAATTCTTCTTGATTCCTTGGAGTGTCTTGAGTCTGCCAGGGTGGCCGGCCATCTCTGAGTTGTGGTAGTCAATGAGTACTTTGGTCCTTGTTTTGCCTTCTGGTACATAGATCCGATTGTGTAGTAGCAGGGTGGATCCTTTCAGCAAGAATCCTTTCTTGTGGTGGCAGCTCTCTGGGTCTGAGGTCAAGTCAGCAATAAGGTCTGCTGAGTATTTGTCTTGTTTCTGCGCCTCAATTATGTCATGTTTGCAGGCCATGATCTTCATGTACATCAGTTGGATGCCTAGGCTGGCTGGGTCAAGGAATACATGCGTGTTGTGGTCCTTGGTTTCTGTAGAGGAAGGCATCAGATCAGCTCTTCTACTCAGGGCGTCAGGTACCATGTTCACCTTCCCATGCTTGTAGTTGATGATCAAGATATAGTCAGCCAGTTCCAAGGCCCATCTGGCCTGTCTCTGGTTTAGCTGTCTGGGTTTAAAGAAGTAAACCAAGTTCTTGTGATTGGTTAGGACCTTTACTGGAAATTTGGCACCACATAAGTACCAGCACCAATGTTTCAGGGTCTTCATTATTACAAGCATCTCCTTGTTGTAGATTGGGTAGTTTCCTTCTGCAGGTAGCATCTTCTTGGAGTAATATGCTACAGTGTTGCAACTGGACCAATGAGGATCCAGTACAATGAATTTGGGAAGACAACAGTCCAATAGGAAAGGACAGAATAATAAGAATAAGGTATTGTTTATTGTAGGATATTGTGATTAATATACCATATGGGGAAAGCCACAAGGGGGTGGCATAGTGGGAAGTTCCATGTAAGGTTCAAAGCCAAGGAATAACTTGTGCAGGGATCAGCAAGTCAAATTGGCAGCGCTCCTAATTAGGATGAAGTACCCGCCATTTGATATTGCCATCAGATTAATCCATAATGTTAGACACGTCAAGGGGCAGCTCATAGAGCGCCCCCTGTGTATTGTAAGATACATTAGCAGGCAAGTCTGGAAACTCGGTTGCAACACCCCCCTTGCCCCCTGCTTGTTGTCAGACACCAGGACTGGAGTCTGCGGAAGGTCTGGGAAGGTCCGCACAAACAACTTTTGTGTGGGGATGGTGCAGCAGGGGCGCAAGCAATCATGATGCAGCTTCTTGGTGTTTCCTTGGGCATCTTTGAGTTGGTAGGTGTGGTTGCCATAGACTGCAGCTACCTTGAAGGGCCCTAGGTGGTTGGGTTCCAACTTGGCAGAATTGGGGTTGAGGGTGTAGATGGGGTCACCTATGGCGTATCTAGCTTTGAGGTGTTTTGTCCCTCCTGCAATCTGCTTGTGTTCAATCTCCTGGGCTTTGGCACGCCATTGGTCTAGGGATGGAGTTGTCACTAGGGGGGCTTGTCGGGAACCTTGGGCCGTAGTTTCCCCTGTTCCCCTCCTGTCAGACTGTCAGGTGTTCCAAAGGCCAGGGTGCTAGGGCTGAACCCAGTGCCCCTGTTGATTCTTGCTCGCAGGATGAGTAGGGCGGTGGGGAGATGTTCAGTCCACGCAGTGTTAGGGTGTTCTTGTGAGAGCTTGGCAATCAGTTGAACCAGGGAGCCATTTAACTGTTCCACACGTCCATTGGCCTGCGGGTGGTAGGGGGTTGTGACTATATGTTGGAGCGCGTTCTTGACGCAGTATGCCTTCACAACGTGTCCAACAAGTTTGGGCCCGCCATCTGTGATGAGACGCTTGGGTTGCCCAAAGCAAGCCACAATCTCTTTACCAATGAAGCAGGTGATGCTGGTGGCGGTATGGTTGGTTGTGGCCCAAGCCACTGGCCAGAAAGTGAAGTAGTTGATGGCCGTGATAATGTACTTCTTTCCCAGTCTGTCTTTGGGGAGTGGCCCCACAATGTTGAGGGCCCACTGTTCAAAGGGTTCCATGGCCTTAATGGGCAGGACAGACTTGGGGGTGCAGGTTTGGATGTGTTCTTTTTGCACAACACACATGTTTTGAGGAGGTCCAAGATGTCTTGATGCATGCGCGGCCACCAAACCTTTTGTTTCATAATCTCAAAGAGGTTACGCCCTCTGATGTGACCCAGGGTTTGGTGGTAGTGCAAGATGGTGTCCCCTTGTTGTGTGGTGGGAATGTAAGGCGTCTTCTCACCTGTCTCTTCCCGGCAGCAGACGTTACCAGCATCAGTGGTGAACTGACTTTTGTTGTCCTTCAGCTTGGAGATGGTGACCAAGTTCAGGCCCTTGTAGCGGGTTGCCTCAGGGCGGAGGTAGAGCATGGGCCAATCTGGGTCTAAACCGTTGTCCCCAGTGATGGACACTACGTAGAGTTGTGAAAGGGCGTTGGTTGTGACAAGTTCCTTTCCAGGCTTGTATTTGATGCGTAACTGATAGGGGGATAGACGCTCAACCCATCCTGCCTGGCGGCATGTCAAATGTGACTGTGTATTGAAGTACTGGAGTGACTTGTGGTCCGTCAGAATGCAGGGTGGGAAGGTTGCACCTTCCAGGTAACAGCGCCACTTCTCAATGCAGTGCACAGTTGCTGCCAGCTCTTTATCATGGATAGGATAACGTTGTTCCAAGTCAGTGAGCTTCCTGGACTCATATGCTATGGGGAGGAAGACGCCATTGTCAGTTTCTACCCTTAGCACGCCCCCTATGGCCCTGTCAGAGGCGTCAGTCTCAAGTTTGTACTGTCAGTTTTGGTTGGGGAACTGCAGTACTGGTGCTGTTGTGAGCCTTTGCTTCAACGTCTCAAAGGCTCGATCTCTGGCGGGGGTCCAATGGAAGTGCTGCTTGGTATTGAGGAGCTCAGTGAGAGGTGCAATTAGTTCCCTGCAATTGGGAATGAACTTGCGTATGTAGGCAACCATGCCTAAGAATGTCTGCACCTGGCCCACATCAGTGGGGGCGGCATGCTAGTGATTGCCTTGATTTTGGCAGGGTTAGGCTTTATCCCTTGGGCAGAGATGGTGTGCCCAAGGAATAGCAACTCCAACTTGAGAAACTCACATTTGGAGGGTTTAGCTTTTAGCTGATTTTTCTAAAGGGTGTCAAGGACAGCGCGGAGGTGTTGAAGGTGTGTGGTTTGATCTTGACTGAAGACAATAATGTTGTCAAGGTACACAACCACGCACGTTCCAATCAATTCCTCAAAGGCTTTGTTCATCAACATGGCAAAGGTGGAGGGAGCGTTGGTCATTCCAAAGTTCATGACACAACACTCAAACAACCCGTAGCGTGTGCAGAAGGCAGTTTTTGCCTCATCCCCTGGTGCAATGTGGACCTGGTTGTACCCCGCAGTGAGATCAATCTTACTAAAGACCTTTGCGCCTGCAAGTGTATCAAACAGGTTGTCAATCAGCGGCAGGGGGTATTTATTTTTAACTGTCACCTCATTTAAGGCGTGGTAGTCTGTGACCAGGCAAAGAGACCTGTCCTTCTTTGCTACAAAGAAGACAGCTGCCCCGTATGGAGACAGCAAGGGGCAAATAAAGCCCTTATCAAGCGTGTCCACAAGGTGCTGGCAGAGGGTTTCATCTTCCTTTGGTGTAAGATGGTATAATGGTTGTGCTTTAGGTAACAATCCTTGGAGTTGTACAGTGTGCTGGATCTCTTGGGGAAGAGGTAGTTGTTCAAGTGTTTCACTGAATACATCCTTGTACTCCTTGAGGAGTGCAGCTAGCGCTGGTGGTGGTGATGATGACAAGGGAGGGACTGTAGATGATTCTGCACAGATAACTTTGACTGAGCATTGGTTAAAGTCTAGTTTCCCCCCTTGAAGTCATATGAGCCCGTCTCAGTTATCCTGACAAACACAGTGTCATGTAGTAGCTTGTTCATTTCCACAGGGTAGATCTGGAACCCCACCCCATTCCTATTGAGGGTGATGACAGAGGTATCCCAGTTGATGTAGGGACAGTTATGCCGGAGCCAGTTGAGGCCAGCAATTACGTTGTGGCTGAGGCCTGCCATGATTGGCCCAGAGAGCTTAACCTGGATGTTCCCCATTCTTACAGAGAAGGGTACTGTCTTGTGGGTGATGGCAACTCTGCGGGAGTCAGCTACACGTACTGCTTTGAATCTGCTGGGTACACGGTCTAATTGCTGGGAGTCAGTGAACGTCTGATCTACCATGGTGTGATCAGCCCCGGTATCTACCAGTAACTTGTGGGTGTTCCCACGGAAAGGGAAGGGATAGGACAAGTGTGTTACTTTATTTGAGGAATGAGCGGCTTGCAACACAGGGTCATTGCTATGGACCTGAAAGACATCCAGAGTTTCAACCTTGTGAAGATTGTAGTCACAGGGGTTCTTTGCAAGCAAGGGTTGAGAGGATGGGTCAGGTGGGGTTGTAAGGCCTCTTGTTGCTACAACCCCCAGGCTTTTCCCTGGTCCTTGATTAATGCTATTTGGAGCTCCCCCTTGCTGGGGCGTTTAGTTGCACTTTCTTGTTGACAAGGTTGGCAATGGCCTACTTGGCTTTGGCCATTGTTAGGTGCAGAACGTGGTTGGGTTGGAGCATTATTGGTGCGGTGGAAGCCCATTGAAGCCTGGTTATTGGCCTCTATGATGGCTTTATAGCAGTTGTCAATAGAGGTGCAGCAACCTACGGGAACCCACTTGCAAATATGGGGCTTTAACCCATTAACAATGAGAGTGAGCAACATGGCATTCCCATTGGTCACTGCTTTGGGGGAGGCAGCAAGGGCTTGTTGCCAAGCGGCAAGATACTCAGGGACGGAACCAGTCTGATTGATGGCTAAGAGGGGAGTCCCCAAGACAATGGGAGAGAAAGTTTCACTATATCGGGATTTTGCGGCATCTCAAAATGTTGCCCAGGTGACGTCAAACTCCTGGCTGGCCCAGTTGGTGAACCACACAGCAGCAGGTCCTGTGAGGCGGCCAGATGCAGTGGCAACCCACATGGACTCTGGGACCTGACAGATACAAAGGCGTGTTTTGGTGGACTGGAGCCAACTAACAATGTCAGCTCCTTCAACACTGCCAGCAAAGGACTCTAGTTGGAGGTTGAGCATATGTTGTGACAGATTCAACTGTGGTGGGGTGACGCTAGCGCCATGCTGCCCAAGGCAGAGCCAATTGTATACACTGGTGAGAACTAGCTGATCTTGATAGATGACATAACCTTCAGGGATGTCCCCCTTGGGGATTGGAAGGAATGTCTCTTGTTGTGGAGTAGCCATGCGGCCCGTACTCTGTCTTTTCTTAGGGGGAATTTTGTTTTAAGATAGGTCAAAAATCTACTTCTGCTACCACTGTTGCAACTGGACCAATGAGGATCCAGTACAATGAATTGAGGAAGACAACAGTCCAATAGGAAAGGACAGAATAATAAGAATAAGGTATTGTTTATTGTAGGATATTGTGATGAATATATCATATGGGGAAAGCCACAAGGGGGTGGCATAGTGGGAAGTTCCATGTAAGGTTTGAAGCCAAGGAATAACTTGTGCAGGGATCAGCAAGTCAAATTGGCAGCGCTCCTAGTTAGGATGAAGTACCCGCCATTTGATATTGACATCAGACTAATCCATAATGTTAGACACGTCAAGGGGCGGCTCATAGAGCGCCCCCTGTGTATCATAAGATACGTTAGCAGGCAAGTCTGGAAACTTGGTTGCAACAACAGGATGTAGCATACTATCCCCTCCTTCCTGAAGAAGGACCCCGCCCACCGCGAAGTTGGACGTGTCGGTTTCCAGTACAAATGGTTTGGATGGGTCAGGCATGTCCAGGACGGGGGCAGAGGTGAAAGCAAGTTTCAAGGCCACAAATGCTGATGTACACTTGTCAGTCCAAGCAAAGGTAACCTTGTCAGATCAAAGGCGGATCAGGGGCAAGGTAATCAGAGAAAAATTTTGGATGAAATCCCTGCAATAATTTGCCAGGCCCAAAAAACTTCTCACATCTTTCCTGCATTTGGGCACCGGCCAAGATGTTACTGCTTCTACTTTGTCCTGTGCCATGGCAAACCTGCCGGTCTTCACTACATATCCCAGGAACTCAACTTCAGACTGAAAGAATTCACACTTCTTAAGTTTAGCATTTAAGTTTGCTTGGGAGAGTTTTTCTAGTATAAGGTCCAGGTGGCGCAGGTGTTCCTTGTGGGTCTTGCTGTAGATGAGGATGTTGTTGAGATAGGCCACACAGAACTGGTTGAGGTATTCACCCAATACAGTGTTTATCATGCGCTGGAAGGTACTGGGGGCGTTGCATAGTCCAAATGGCATCACCAGGTATTCATAGAGTCCATACCTGGTCTTGAATGCCGTTTTGTATTTGTTGCCCTCTTTGATTTGGATTTGGTTGAACACATCTTGTAGGTCAATGTTCAATTACACCTGGGCTCCAGTTAGTACGTTGCAAAGGTCGTCAGCATTGGGGATAGGGTAGTGGTTCTTCACAGTGATATCATTCAGCTTCTGGTAGTTCACGCAGGGACACATTCTGCTTCCTTTTTCCCTACAAACAGCATCGGTGACAAGCAGGGGGCCTTCAATACTTGGATGAAACCCTTTTTTGTCATATCCTCCAAGTAAGCTTTCAAGGCTGCTTGTTCTTGGTGGTTGCAACTATAGATGGGGCCGTGGTGTGGTTGGGTACCTGGTAGTAGGTCTATAGCGTGGTTGTAGATTGAGTGGCTGGGTAGTTTTGTGGCCTCTTCTTTGCTAAATATGTGGTCCCACTTCTGCAGGGGAATAGGTAGTGTCCCAACGCTGGGTTCCATTTTTATGGTTAAAAGTCTGTTGATTGGGGTTCTGCCGGGACTCATACGGAACGGAACGGTGTTGCAAGATTCAGGTTGCTGTAAGGTGGCAGTCTGCTCACAATAGTTTAGAATCAGACCATGCCTGTTGGACCATGAGTCCCCCAGTACTAGAGGATGAGGTAGTCCTGGCAAGAGGATCAAGGGAGTTGGATACATGTTCTGTCCAATTGTCAAGGGAAGTTCCTGTTTGCACTTGTAGCCAGTGTCCAGGGAACTGTTTCCCATGGTTACTTGTAGGCTGCGCTCTTAAGTTGTTAGTCCTAGTTCTTTTGCCAGGTTGGCGTCAATGAAGCTTTCATCAGCTCCTGTATCAATAAAGGCCTCTATCAGGCGCTTGATTCCCATACTGTCTATGGTCACTTGGATCAATTTATAAGATTGCGCAGAGGTGTTTATTTGTGCCAAGGATACAGGAGGTGTATTCTTCTTAGGGCATGCTATGGTTAGGTGTCCGGCCTCATGGCAGTAGAAACACAACCCATCTTGATAGTGGCGTTGCAACTTGTCAGGGGACATTCCAGGTCAATTAGGCGTCATGGCCCTGCTGGCTCGGGAAGGGTACAAGTTCTGTCCTTATTGGTTTAGACTCAAGCCTTTGCATAGGGACAGTATTTCCTCCAGGCTCAGCGTAGGCGGGTGGTGCTTCAACAGGTCTTTCATGGCTGAATTGACTCCCTTTCTGAAGATAATGGCAGATAATTCATCTTCAAGTTGGGTGTGCACCTTAAGTTTAAGAAACTCATTGATATAGGCTTGGATAGGGCGGTTTGCTTGTCGGATCTCTAGCATAGAGTTCAGCGCATAGTATCTGGTGTCTTGGTCATTGCCGGTGCTCATGAGTTTGGCCTCAAATTTTGAATAGTCAAGGCAAAATTTGACATCTTCAGCGGTGGCTTTCCCAAACCAATCCAGTGCGTCTCCTGATAGCATGGCGGCTACCCCCAAGACTTTCTCAGTGTCACTGGGATAGGCATGGGCGTTGGTTTGGAAGTGGAGGCAGAGGACTGGCATGGCTCGGCAAGCTTCTTCTAAGGTGAGTTTGCCTATCTGGGGCATATCCACCTTGGTTGTGGTCTGGTTTACTATCACATTTTGCACTTGTGACGTGGCTGGGTTCTGGGGTTTGGCACCAGGTTCAGGGTCTTTCAATTATTTGGTGGGTTGGTTCTTCATCCATGGGAGTATCAGGGAGGTAATTGCCTTATGGGTGTAATAAGTGATTATCACAAAAAAAGCATACAAGTTGCCCTAAGTGTTAACAACATCTTGGGGCCCAGGTTACTGTGTTTGTAAAAGATTGTCATACTGTCAGGAAGCCAGTCATAGGCAGAGGCATTGGGCGGCTCAGGGTGAGGTGCAGTTGAGCTGGCGGGTAGGGCCCACCATAGAATGGGTGCTAACTTGATAATATAAGATAAAGATTGCCCGAGCAAGGACCAGGGTCCAGAGCTGGGGACCACAGAATCCACCAATCCTGTCAAAGTAATATAGAGTACTCCAAAAAGTTGGGTAGAGGTGGTCTTGGCGGCGGCAGTGGGTTCCAAGGGGCGGTCTGGTCTTGGGGTTAATGGCGGAGTCATGGGAACAAAGTATGCTGGTAGGTAGTTGTACTTGTGCTTGAATAATAAGGGCAGTATCCCAACTCTCTTTCCTTCACATCCTATTTATTTGGTACTTCTAGTCCTTGCCAAAGGGTCAGCAATGAGAATAGTTTCCAAGTTGTACTCTGAATAGGCCAGGTTGGGGGGGTACTCAGTAAAGTGCACAGGTCCAAAGGGAGCTCCCGGGGGCGGTATGATGCCTGGGGCAATTTGGCAGGTTGGGCTAAGAAGGGGGCAGCAGCCTTGTAGTCTACTTGACCCAAATTAAGATGGAAGATCACCAAGACTAGATAGGGTAAGATTTGTTCAAACCAAAGGTTCATAAAACTTTATTATTGAAAATGACGATGGGGTCTTCACTGTACTGCCAGGGTTTTTATACCCTGTGACTTTGCATCTTCGGTTTTTGCAGGGTTCAGGTTTGCAGACAAGGCACTGGCGGTACATGGGTCTTGGCTTGGGGTCTCAAGGGCGGCAGATTCAGGTTGTGCCTGCTCTGGCAAATAGGAATGGCAATGCTTTGTTCTGCCACCACTGTTCACTATGTCACCTGAGTAGTCCAATTGTACTACCCCTTCTGGGCGGAAGACTGGCAGTTGCTGGTGGTCATTGGCAAAGTTAAAATTGGATTTTTTTAACCTCCTTAAGGCAAGTTACAACCTCTGCATAGGTTCAGGTCTTTGGTGGCTCAAGGTTAGCATCAATCTGATGACCATTTGGATAATTGTCCTTGGGAGACTGACAGGTCTTGGAGTAACTCGTTAACTCAGGTATGCAATTTAGCAAGTGGACAGGTTCTTGTCCACTTTGCGTGACTTGAGTAATAAGGTCCTCTATAGTAGGCTGGCGGAACACGGAGTAATTTACCGGTTCAAGTCTGTGATTTAAAGGATTGGCGGGTCCTGGACTGGTCTGGAGGGTTTGATCCGCCTTCTGGGGACTGGGGTTTGACTCTTGGGGTTTCAATACAAGTATTGAAATGCCATTCATGACAAAATGGATGATCTCGTATGTGCAGGTGTTCCAGTTTAATCTTAATAATCTCCTTTTCCTCTTCTGTTTTGCTAATCTTTACAAACACATGGTCTCTCATGAGCGTGTCAAGGTAAGTTGGGTACACATGATAATGTACTTCTACTTATTGTATGGTGAGTGTAGCGCTGTCCCAATCAATGTGAGGTCTTGTATTTCTCATACAATCTAGACCAAGTACTATGTTTTACTTGGGTATTGGGATGATGGGGCCACTAAGGATAGTATGAACATCCTTTATTTGTGCCTGGAAAGGTCTTGCCTCTTTGGTGACTGGAGTGCTCCTGTTGTCTTCCATGCCAACTCTTTTGATGTTGCTCTTGACTGTAGGTAGTTTCATTAGGTTGGCAAATTTTTGTCAATAAGGGATTGGTTTGCTCCAGTGTCAAATAGTGCTGTGCCTTGATACCTGCAAAAACAGAATGTATAAGTGAGGAGTTTATTTCCAGTTTTGGCAGCAAACAGTATGGTATTTCTGGAGGGTACTTGGATCATGGTGATTGAATCCACATCTTGATCCCTGTACAAGTCTTGTAAATTAGGGGAGGATGGCTTGCCTAAGCACTCCCCTGGGCTTTTCCCTCCTTGGTTGCATTGTTATTAATCATATGGTTTGCCTGAGTTGTATGATTTCTGCCCCAAGGATGAGGGTTATTGGCACAGTTGGGCTGTTTGTTAGGCCAGGGGTCCTTCTTTGCTGTGGGACCTTCCTTTTGTTTGTTGGTCACATTCAGGTTGATAGATTTTTTGCAGCTTGCTTTCCTTCCAAAATTACGTCTTGGAGGTTCTTGCAGCTCTCATGTCAAACTGGTGTCTGATGTGTGGGGAGGCTATTGTAGAAGTCCAGTTGTGGTCCAGCCTCATCAAAAGTAATGGTGTCAGGGGCTCAATCATGTATGTCTTCATAGGCTGCAATGTACTCCTCAATAGTTCCTAACATTTTGAAGGTTCTGAGTTCTGTTATGATCACAATGTGAGAGTCCTATATGGCAAATTTTTCCAGAAAGGTGTTCTTGAACATGTCCCAGTCTTTATTGTGACCAGGGTGTTGGTCAAACCATTTGCTTACAAAGTGTGAGGGGGCCCTGGTATTATGTGAAGCAATTTCACTTGCCCAGAGTTTGCAGGGGTAGCCCACTTGTGTGAATTTGTATTGGGTACTTTGAATCCAGAGGTTGGTATTTTCTTGATATAGTCCTGAGAACGTTCCAATTTCTGCTGAGAATAGGTGTTGAAATACAATTTTGGGTATTTTGGTTGCATCAGGGATTGGAGGTAGATTCAGGACTCCTTGTGTACTGAGAAATTTGTACTGTTCAGTTGGTACAAGGATATTGTTGAAGACAGTGAATCCTGTAGGGACGTCCTGACCTTCTTTGTATTGTCTCTAGTCAGTGAGGAGTGCCATCTGCTGGGGGTTTTTAGGGGAATTTTTCCTTTAAAAGTGTAGGTGTGGATGACCTACCTTCTGCTACTGCTGTCAAGTATATACTTCTTAGAAGTATATGAAACAAGATAAAGGGGAAATTAAGAAGAGAATTATATTTTATTGGTATGATTTTAGAGGATTATATAGTATCATATAGTATCATGAGAAGCCACATGCTGTCCATGTAAGTTATGACAGTCATGGGGCTTGTCCAAGTAGTTTTCCACTTAGGGTTTGAAAGGGGTTATCCCCATATTAGATGGGTGATTGATAAGAGTGCCACAAACTTAATGATTAGTCAGGAAATCACTCAGGGAATTACTTTCCCAGGAGGGAGTAATCAAAGATGTTATGACACTATCAGCTATAACTTACCATTAGTAGTAAATTATTTGAACCCCTGAACATCCAGCATAAAAGATCTGAAGCTAAATAATATATCCTGAGCATGACAATTAAGGTTATTATGGGCTTTTTTTCTATAAAATCCTTTCCATTAGATGTATGTCCTTCTATATTATCATTGCAGCAAGCATTTTAGCTGTTGTCAATCTGGTTTATTTTTCCATCTGAATAAAAAAATTAGGCACAAAGGTTATATTTCAGATCTGGTATCTGTTAACTACCAAATGTCATCATTGGCTGATAGTAAAGGTATTGTGAGAATGATTTTAGCTTTGTGTCAATACTTTTCTTCTTTTGGCTTTATACTATTAATAACTGAAATAAATCGAGTTTTTTCTAGCGTACAGCAGATGCTATAAATTGAAGGATATTCAGTTATTGTATGGCATAAGGTTAGCTTCTCAGAATGTAATAGTTTGTCAGATATACCTTTGAAGTAAATGTTGTTGGGATTACTATTAGTAGGATACTATTTAAAGCACTGTCGGATTCTATACCTGCTCGAGCAATAAACTCAGAATACCCCTTTATCAGCTAATCATTGGGGCCTTGGCTATGTGATGTAAATTTATCAGCCAATCATTGTGGCCTTGGTTATGTGATGTAAATCCTTCAGGGTATTTTGGAATGCTAATTAATTACTTCAGGAATTATTTAATTGGCGACACTTTAGGAAACTTGATCTTGAAAAGGGAAGGATGGTGGATCTTTAGTTGATTAAGTTTATTATTTGGAGATGGAATGGGTCTGAGGAGCAAACCGTGATCTACGTTTTTTATTTCGGTAACTACAAATTTGAATTGTGTATTTCTTAAGCGAGTCGTTTTTATTAAAGTTTAAAAGCGGCGTTAAATCCAACCTGCATAATAGCTTGGCAAGTGCATGAAAGCGAACCGAGATTACGTTTTTTCTAAACGGGATTTCGACGGAGCTTCCTTCCCGTTAACATTTGACGTGAAGGGGTTAATTTTAAATGCATGAAAAGAAATGGCATAATACCCAAGGTAAGATAGAACAGGCTAAAGTGCCACCTATAAGCAGTTGACCTTGCAATATCGCAGGGACGTCCACGACAACCAATATACCCGCAAATTGCCCTAGATTAAATCCGCCCTTCAAGCAACTTATAGCCACTGTAACCTAAGGGTTTCTCATCATGTCCATGGCAACCGCCGTCTCTACCAACCCTGTAGAAAGTTTTTTAAGTTTGGAGGAACAAACAACCACACCACTCGCTGCCGAATCTCCTCGATCTGCTACCCCCGATTCCTCCGCCACTAAGCCGCATAGGCGAGATAGTCAGTATCTAACTTCTTCACCTGTTTCTTCACATGTTTTTCTGATTGGCTTTTATGAACAGATCCTGAAATCCAAATCCATCCAGAGATTTGCTGATTTGCGAGAGATCACCCAGCGAGCCTTAGGTACGTAGTTTATCTATATATCCATCTCAACAACTGAAATCAGATTTGGCCAAGACGGATGGATTTTCTCGTGAGAGAGCGTAAGAATTTATTTGAAAGCCTTGACATTAAACCTGATTCCGTAGTCAGCTTCCTCATAATATCGAAGTGATCCTTCAGCCCATGTTGACTTCGTGTCAAACCGGGTCCCAAACATTAACTCTTATCGGGCTTGATGGTCTTAGCAAGCTGATCACATATGATTACCTATCAAATCAGACGCTGTTTTCTTCTCCAAAGTCCGATAAAAAAGATCGCAGCCCGATCGAAAAAGCAGTGCTAGCCATCTGTAGCTGCTTCAAAGGGGAGATCACCGACGATAGCATCCAGACGCAAATCATTAAGGTTTTCTAAATTTGGGGCTTGGGATTAATTTATGATAGGGGCTGATGGCAGCAGTTTCTTCGTCTTCAACAATTATTCACCAGGAAGCTCTGCTCAATGCAATAAGAACACTATACAATATTTTCCTCCTCTCCCGTAACCTTAGCAACCAAACGATTGCTCAAGGAACTCTGGTTCAGATGTCTCGATCTGTATTTGGGCGAATCAAGGCCCCTGATGCCAAGAGAAAACCCAACTTGGGGAGACCTGCTTCGTGCAGTAGCACTCGTACTATTTTCTCTGATGCGGTTGAAAGCAACTCCCAAATTACTGAAGAAGACTCCGATGAGGAAGACAATTCTCAAGGTAATTCCTTTCAATAGTTTCGTACCAATCCTATCAACAGAAAGCGTAACCGATGAAAAGCTCTCTTTGGAAGCACTTGGAGGGTAACATCATCTTTAACTTTAATGCTTAATGTTATTAGAAAAGCTGCAGAGGCAGCAGCCAATGCACAAGCCCAAGGGAATATTTGCGATTCTAGCAGTGATATGAATGTGCTGGATGGATTTTTGTTGTTTCGCGCCCTCTGCAAGCTGTCCATCAAGCCATTCCAGGCAGAGTCGTAAGCCATGTCTTTTAAGGGTTACTTAGATTTGTTTAGGAGCGTTGATGTGAGGAGCATGTCGTTGCGGTCCAAGCTCTTGGCACTTTACCTCATTTTAATCATTGTTACTGAATTCCCTGAAGTTTTTACAACAGCAAAGGTTTTTTTTTCTGACTGCAAGCAATGAGAATGGTCCCCGCCAGGTTCGTGAAGCTACCTTTCTCAGCGCAGTAAAGCCCTATTTCGGGCTGTGCTTGACGCGTAACCTTGTCACTACTCTGCCCAAGATTTATGAGTTGACCCTGGCCATCTTTGAAAGCGTGTTTGAATCCATGCGATCCCATCTCAAGGTATCCCAAACCAAGTCCATTTACTTATGTTTAAGCGTGAAATTGAAGTCTACCTCAAGGAAATCATCATTCCAATCCTCGAGGCCAAGCCTTCTGGAAACCAGCGTCAAAAACACGTTCTGTTCACCATGTTTCTAGCTAAACTATGTGCAGATCCCCAGATGCTGGTTGAAATCTACCTCAACTACGACTGCGATCGTGGCTCGCTCAATAACAACATTTTCGAACACTTGGCAGGCGCACTCTCGAAGCTTGTCACGTCAATCCAGGCAACCGACGACTCGTCCCAGGTGGTGTGGGAGGATGCTGATGCCTTTCAGCTGAGTTCAAAGCTGCTGAACCGCAATGACCTCTTGAAATTGCCCACTCTGACTTCGGATCGCTTCACGGGTGGCTATATTTCACGCTCATTCTTCTCGCGCGTCACTTTCACCGATGCTATTTTGCAGTACCGTGCCATGGAGTGCCTTATGGGCATACTCAAGTCCCTTGTCAAATGGAGCAACAAGGGTCACACCATTGCCGATGGCACCGTGGCAGAAATGACCGACATTGCCCAGAAAGCTGCTGATGGCGATTCTCCCCTCAGCTCAACAAAGAGCTTGCCTCAAGCAAGTGACGATCCTAGCCAGTTTGAACAGTGCAAGCTTGAGAAGCAGGCCTTGCAAAAGGGCACCGACCTTTTCAATAAAAAGCCGAAAAAAGGCGTCGACCTTCTCGTCAAGAATGGCTCTATTCCATCGAGTCAACCGCAAGACATAGCACAGTTCCTACTCCAGTCGCCCAGCCTGAACAAGGAGATGATTGGCGAATTCCTTGGGGATGCCGATGAAAGGAGCGTAGAGATCATGCATGCCTTTGTAGATCAGCTGGATTTCAGCGGCCTTGAGTTTGTCTCTGCCCTGCGTCACTTTCTACAGACATTCCGCCTTCCAGGCGAAGCACAAAAGATTGATCGATTCATGCTCAAGTTTGCCGAGCGCTTTTCCGGACAGAATCCTGATGCATTCGCCACTGCAGAAACGGCGTACGTGCTGGCCTACTCAGTCATTATGCTCAACACCGACTTGCACAACCCTCAGGTTAAACGGCGCATGACCCTGCAAGAGTTTATCAAGAACAACCGCGGCATCAACGAAGGCGGGGATCTGTCCGAGGAACTTTTAACTGGCATCTACCACCAGATTAGGTCGCTTGAGATCAAACTCAAGGATGACGTCAGTCCTCAGCGCAGCGACGCTGAACCTTCGCAGCAGATGCAGTCCAATGCCGAAAAATACCTCAAGCGCCTGCTCAGCCGCAAGGCGCACCTGGATGAAGTGGGTGGGATGGCAATCTTCTACTCGGCCTCGCATTTCGAGCACGTGCGGCCCATGTTTGAGCTGTGCTGGATGGCTAGCTTAGCCGCCATTAGCGAGCTGCTCAAGTCACAGGAAAACAACCGCATCGTAGCCTTGTGCCTGGATGGGTTCCGCAGTGCTGTCCACATTGCTGGATTCTTTGACTTGGAATTGGCGCGTAGTGCGTTTGTGACGGCAATAAGCAACTTCTGCTTCCTCAGCAACATCCATGAGATGCGCCAAAAGAATCTAGAAGCTATTCGCACCGTCTTGGACATTGCCATTGACGAAGGCAATTATCTCAAGCACTCTTGGCTTGACGTGCTGCAGATCGTTAATCACTTGGTGCGACTGCAGCTGGTGCCCAACTTCTCAGCCTCCACCAACGGCCAAGACCGCTCCCTCATCGCCCACCGCGACACCACTCGCTTCAGCTCCTTGGCCATGGCCGAATCGAACTCCCAAAGCATGCTGATTGCTGTCGATAAAGTGTTTGCATACTCGGTGCGCCTGACTGGACCTGCCATTGTCGAATTCATCCGTGCCTTGTCGCAGATCGCCATGGATGAGCTTGCAGACTTACCCTCCACCTTTGATCGCGTCAAAGCCAAGTCTTCACCAAAGATGTTTTCAATCCAGAAGGTAGTCGAGGTAGCTTATTACAACATGAATCGTATTCGCCTTGAGTGGAAGGACATCTGGGCTGTACTTGGGCCAGTCTTCTGCTCTCTTGGCTGCCACTCCAACGATACCGTCAGTTCGTTCCTCGTTGAATCGCTTCGCCAGCTTTCATCCAAATTTTTAGACCGCGAAGAGCTGTCGAACTTCCAGTTCCAGAAAGAACTCCTCAGCCCATTTGTCCACATTGTGCGCAACAACCCATCCATCGCCATCAAGGATATGGTGATCCAGTGTCTGCAGTACATGGTGCAGGCCAGTGCCAATCATGTCAAGTCCGGATGGAAGACTGCCTTCCAATGCCTGGGGGCGGCTGCGGCTGACCGCGATGCCGATCTTGTCACCCGCGCATTTGAGATCGCCAAGGCTTTGGGCAACGACTATTTCGACAAGATCTCCTCTGATCCCGAGAACTTCAAGGCTTTCCTCTCGTGCCTTGCGCAGTTTGCCAAGAATCCTCTTTTCCCCAAAACTAGGTACTAGCACACTTAACCCTTGTACTTACCCTTAGTTTACATGCCGTCCAGGCCTTCCAAGTTGCCAGCAATCACATGATTGACTCTGGCGTCATCAACACAAACTCCGAGGATACTTATTGGGTTGCCATCTTCCAGGGCTTGATGGAGATGGTACTCGAAGTCAAGGATCTGGAAGTCCGTACCCGTGCCATGGATCACCTCTTTACCCACCTGCATCGCCACGGCCAGAGCTTCAGTGAGTCCTTCTGGGAGCATCTCTTGAGCCAAGTGCTCTTCCCACTCTTTTCGGCCATTGGACAACCGGGGGCCAAGGATAGGGTGGCAGGGCTTTCATCATACAGCGATGAAGCTACAGTGTGGGTATCTACTACACTTGTGCATGCCTTGCGCAAGTTTGTGTGTCTATTTACGGAGTTCTTTGACAAAGTTTTCCAGTTCCTTGATGGTCTACTTGATCTCCTCTCCGTCTGTTTATGCCAAGGTAACCATGATTTGGAATGTTTCTAACTTTATCAGAGGATCCAACCCTCTGTCGAGTCGGTGCCGATTGTCTGCGCATTCTCCTTGAAGAGAATATTGACCGCATGTCAGAGGAGGACTGGCAACGCATCATCTCCATTGTCATCCGCTTGTTCAAGGCCTCCAGCCGGATTTCTCAAGCGCCTGAGGAAGCAGAAGGCCTTACCATCCCCGCCCGGGAGAATCCTGCCATTTCAAAGCTCGAGGCCTCCTCGCCGCTTCCGCTGGTTCCAACTTCCCCTGCTCAGCAATTGAACCTTTGTCTTACAATGATTTCTCTTGTAGAAGATGTGTTTCTGCAGAACGACAAAGTATTCTTAAGGCTAGACCCCGATCACATCTTCCTCATCCTGGATCTTGTTGAGCGGGCATATCTCGAGACCCAGCGCATCAACTCTTCCTTTGATCTCGCACACGCAATTGAGCGTCAATGTAAGCACCATGTTTGTCCTTCTCTAACCCTGCAGCTGTTTCCAAGCTTGAGAAGTTTGCCTCGACTGCGCTTAGCCTTGAACTGAACTGCCTTGTTTGTCTCATCAAAGTGCTCCTTAAGATGTATCTGTCCCCAAACCCCGAGTTCCAGCCATATGCCTCCCACACCCAGAATCGCCTGATTCCGTAAGCTACAACTTCATTACCTTTCTTATGCTTTAAGTCTATGTAAGGATTCCTTTGAGAAGTTCAACGCCCTGAGTGAGCACCCCCTCATCCCTGGGGTCAAAAGCATTTATAAGCTCTGGCATCAAGTGGTGCTTCGCGTCGGTAACTTCCTATGCAAGGCTACAGGCACTCAGGTAAGCAACGTATGTTGACTTTGCTGACGTTTCAGTTCCGTGAGATCTTTGGGCCAATCAGCGCAGAAGTCATCAAAACACTCAAGCATCGCCATCTTAGCCACGACGTGCAAATCATGGTTTTCAATATCATGGAAAGAGTTGACTCTATCTACATCCATCCCACTGCCCCACCATCACCCTCCTCCCCGCTTGAAACTATCCCAACCCCACCAAACTAGATTAACTCAGCAGAGTTGGATTCCCCCTCCGGTTTTGTATTTATGTTAATCCTTAAAAGTTATGCGGTTAACCCCCCTCCCCGATTAAACACATCTGATAGCGGATTTGCTGTAATTTTGACTGTCAAGCTGCATTATTTAGTCCAACACTCCAATTTATGACGTGATTACAGCGTTAGACGTAACTCTATTGGGCAAAGGATCTTTGATCCGACGTTGAGCCAAGGCTTGTCTCACTGCCACATCGCTTTCGAGTGGGGGAAGCACTTTCATGTTGAAACGAATCAGCAGCCCCCTTTACTAAACGAAACTGACTGGGCAACCTTCCCAAAAGAAAAAAGGGGAACCGTTTCCCACCTGCAAAAACCCCACCTATTAGACCCCAGTAGCATACTCCTCTTGACCAAGGATCGCAGAAATCCAGGGAAGGATCTACTCAGAAAGCGTATCTGCAAAAACCTCCCAACCATGCTCGTTCCAAGGCCAAGTTTAGATTCAAGCTCCAACTAAGCAACCATGTGCCCTAGAGATACCACCATGTCGTTTAAGGTATATACTGCCAAGCATACACTTCTGGGAAACATAATACAAGGTAAAGGTTTAGAATAGATAGATCTCTTCATCAGAAATATAGAACGTGCTCTATAGAGCTGGGTGACGCACCACATACTTTCCATGTAGATCATGTATACCATATGGCTTAAAAGCTCCAGGTCACTCTAGGCATCTGAAAGGTCAATTCCAGTGCAATATCTGGACTCTGAGCCTTTGGCTACCTTCTATCTGAGAGTTGAGCTATCTCCCAGGGCATGGTTCTCTGAACAAGAGCAATCAACCATGCCGCAACAATAACATCAAGGATTATAGGCGAAACATGATGTCACTGCTCCTTTAGAGAAGTCAAGCTGGGGTGGTCCAAGCCCTGGCCTGCCAGAAGATCAGCCCTGGTGCTACCACCTCATCCCCCAATAACATCTATCCAAGAATCTGATTGGGTTGGAACCCCCTGAGGACCTAGCTGCAGGGGAGAACTTACACACTCAAGATGTATACTATGTGCAGATACCATCTAACATACCCAAGAATTTGAAACCACCTGGGTACTCCCTCACTAGGCTATAGAAAGCCACCAAGAGGGCTGCTCAGTCCATCTTCCCCCACCTGTCACGGTAAGTTCCATAATGCCAGGGATTATTCAGCTGAGTAGGAAAGCCCAAAAACCTTTAATGAAACTGACTGATTTAACGGATTTGAATCAAACAGTTGATCAGAAATAGGTTACAGCTGCTCCAGTTTGCCGGTCAAATTTGATTCCCCCCGTAAGTTGAGGTTGATAAATTGGCGTAATTTAAGGGTCACCAGATATGAACTTGTTAATCAACATGGTCGTCAGAAGTTGGTCACTCAAGGGTTCTTTGCAAACTGGACTAGATACTCACTTGACAATGTGGAAGGAATAGGAGCCCAGGATCCAGGCGGTATTGCTTAGTCAATTTTTGATATATATTGAATAATTTTCACTGTTTCAACTCTTAAGAATTGAGTCCTCCCAAAATTTACTAAATAAAAAATCACATATTCCCTGGTCTAACTTTACTTTTGAATTGCATCCTGTAGTTGGATTGTTGCGCTACATTCCCTACAAGTTAGTCTGATAAGAAGCGCCTTTTAGGAAAGCTTCAAATATAGAATTAGGAAGAGAAGAAGTATATTTTATTGGATAATACTTTAGACTTATATAGCTTTAGCTGTGGCAGGGATTTTAGTTGGATCAAACCCAGGGGCTGGTCATGTGCTGGATGGGTTCAAGTTGCTGGATACCTGGACAGTCATGTGATATTAGTTTTTTGCCATTTCTGGTATGTTAAACGGTATATTGGAAAGGCACCAAATTGGGTGATGACTGGATGTTAGGTGTGATGGCAATAGCCGGAATACTTGTACATCCAGACCCTCGACACACCCCTCCCGTAAGAGGTTACTCAGGTACATCAGGAGAGGGCTTTGCCTTGACGGCTGCCACCTGATGTTCCTGGAGTTGTTTACTAGTGGGCACCAACTGGGTCAAGTGTTCTCCTTTGCTAGGGCGGAGGCGAGATCTGTGATAATTTTTGGTGATGGGCTCTTTGGCACCCTGGAACTTAACCAGGTAAGTGTTCCTGTCTGGTTGTTATCTGATGATTCTTCCTGGTCCCCTGTGTACTGAGTCTAGTTTCTTTCTGTTCCCAGCTAGGACCCAGACGGGGGAGTTGATAGGGAGTGGGTCCTCTGTTGAGGTTACCTTTTGGGCTTTGAGTCTCTTTGTTTCTGCCAGTTTGGCTTTGAGGCGTATGTGTTGTAGAGCTGGTTTCTGTTCTACTGTGGGAGGTTTCCCCAGGGGGATCTTCACATATGGCTGGTTATTGCGGGTGACTATTTCTGGCTTGTACTCGTATGTTAGTTTAAACGGTGAGTATCCTGTCCCTTGATTGGTACAAACCTGGGATACTAGTAATGCATGTTTCACATAGAGTGGCCATGTGTCTTTGGCTTTGCTATCCATTATTTTCTCCAGGGTTCTGATAAGGCTGCCGTTCAGGCGTTCAACTCTGCTGTTGGCCTGTGGCCTGTAGGGCAAGGTTGTGGAGTGTTTGATGTTCTTTGTTTTTAGATTGTTGTTTACTATGTGACCTGTTAGCGCTTTTGCTCCATTTGTTATGATGTAGTCTGGAGTGCCGTAGTCTGCTATGATTGCTTTATTGATGAATTGATTTATTGTTTCCGCCTTGTGATCTTTTGTTGCCCAGCAGATGGGCTAACATGTGGCAAAGTCAATGGCTACAATTAGGAAACATTGATTTGTTTTGGTTTCCAGGAAGGGTTCCACTAAGTTCAGTCCCCAACCTTAAATGGTTTGGGGTAAGGTACTGGGTTGACTGTTGGCTGTGGCGCCTTAGTGCTGGTGTATTTTTCACACACTGTGCACTTCTTTAGAACATTGATTATGTCTTGCTTCAGGTTGGACCACCATACTATCTCTTTTAATGTAAGATATGGGTTGTTAGCCTTTGTGTGTCCTAGCAGACGGTGGTGTTTTAGTATAGTGTTGACTCTTTATGCAAGTGGAATGTATGAGATGTGTTTATCCTTGATGATTTGGTATACTGTGCCATTTGATATGTGTAAATGTTTTTCATTCCTTACTAGTGTATCATAGGTTAGTTGGTGTGTGGAGGGATCATTTCCTTTTGTCTTGTACTCAGTGTTGTATAGGTTGGGCCAGTCAGGGTCCAGGTGGTCAAGGTGATTCTCTCTTGGCTGGCATAGCCTAGAGAGAGCATTGGCTGTTACCAGCTCTGCCCCTTTTTGTATTGGATGTCCAGGTTAAGCTGTTCAAGCAAGGACATCCATTTGGCTTGGCGCCGCGCAAGTGTGCTCTGAGTTTTGAAACAGATTAAAGATTTGTGGTCAGTTAGCACTCGGACGTTTAAGTGTCCTTTGAGACAACACCTCCATTTCTTGCATGTGTGATATATTGCTAGCAATTCTTTATTGTGTATTGGGTACCTTTGCTCAGTGTTTGTTAGTTTTCTGCTTTTGTAACATACTGGCAGGAAATCTTGCTGCCCTGGATGGCGGATGCGTAGGACTGCACCAATGGCGGTGTCACTAGCGTCTGACTCAAGCTCGTAGCACCTGTTGTTATTAGGGTATTGCAAGATTGGTGCTTTGATCAGAGCTTGTTTTAATAAATGAAAATTATTATCACATTCTGGAGTCCAGATGAATTTCTTTTTGGCATTACCTTTGGTTAGGTCATTGATTGGTGCGGTGAGCTTTCTGCAGTCTCTGATGTATTTCCTTAGGTAAGCTACCATACCAAGAAAGCATCTAACTTGTTTCACGGAGGTGGGGTGTTGCATGTTATTTATGGCTTTTATTTTATCTGGGTCTGCTTCAATGCCGCTGTCAGAGATAATGTGGCCCAAGAACAGGAGTTCCTTTTCCATAAATTGGCACTTACTAGGTTTGGCATATAGTTTGTGCTTTGCGAGTTAATCAAGTGTCTCGCAGACATGCGTGAGGTGTTCCTCTTTTGTTTTTGAAAATATGATGATGTTGTTGAGGTAGAATAATGTATTTGAGAGTCTGTTTAGCGCCTGGCTCATAGTGACAAATGTCGCTGGGGCGTTTGTCATCCCAAAATTCATTACTTTACATTCAAACAACCCAAATTGTGTGCGGAACACAGTTTTTGGTATGTCTTTCTCTTTAACTTCAACTTGGTTATAACCAGATGTGAGGTCAATTTTTGAGAATTTTTTTTGCTCCAGAGAGCCTTGCAAATAGGTCTTCTATGAGGGGAAGTGGGTATTTATTCTTTAATGTACTTGCTTTTAGTGCTATGTAGTCAGTAACTAAGCAAAGAGATCCTTCTTTCTTCTTTACAAAGAAAACTGCTGCCCCCCACGGGAATTCAGACGAACGAATGAATCCTTTGGCTAGATTGTCCTTGATGTGGGCTTTAAGTGTTTGGGTCTCCACGGGGGGAGAGTCTGTAGAGGGGTGCAGGTTTGGGCATGGCTTTGCATAAGTTGATGCCATGTTTGACCTCCTGTTTGGGGGGGGGGTAACTCTGTGAGTTCTTCCTTGAATACATGAGTATATTCATTTAGAAGTGCCGCGAGTTCTTGGCATTGAATCTTTTGTGTTTGTATATTATTAAATTTGGAGTACCTCATTATGTGGAGGGTACTGTCTTTGGTTAGATGTTCAGAGTCATCTTGATTTATGACTTGGACAAATACTGTGTCTCTTAGAATGAGGTTGTTGGGTTCTTTGAGAATGTTGAAATTGACTCCATTGCGTTTTATTGTCATGGTTTTTGTTTTCCAACATACGCTGGGATTCCCTTGAGTGAACTAGTCCATGCCTGCTACAATGTCATAGTTTATGTTATTCATGACAAGACCTTTGATGGACGTTCATATGCCTTGGAGGTCAATTTTGAAGGGAGTTGTTTTGCCTTTGAGTAGAACTTTTGATTTGTATGCTATTCTGGCGTATTTGAAGTTAGATTTGACAACTGGTATTTTGTACTTGGTTACAAAAGGTTTGCTAACCATAGTGTGTTGTGCACCAGAGTTGAATAGAATTTTATGTGTATGAGATTTGTAAGTGCATGGATAGACAAGAAGTTGTGAGCAATCTTTAATTTTTATGTTCATAAAAATGGGGGATTGCGGGACACGTGGGATGCGAGTAGCAAAGTTTGTGCCTTGGTACTTCTTCTTGTCATGTTGGGGGGAGACAGGGGCACTTAAGCCTGTTCCCCCTCCTCTTTTCCCTGTTCCTCTGTTTTGAGACCTTTGAGGTCAGAGAATGTGGGGTCAGATTCATAGCGGGTTGCTACTTCAGCGTTTTTAACTTTGGCAGTGTCCTCTTTCTTGGGACGGGAGCGGTTTGCGCTTTGGCTACAATTGCCATTGTTACAATTAGAGTTGCCGTTGCTATGATTGGTATTTTGGCGTTTATTGCCATTGGAATTTTCTCTGCCATTGCCGTTTGAGGAGCAATTGCTATTGCGTGCAGCATATTTCATGTTTGTGCGTTTTTCAGTGTGCTTGGCTTCAGCAATGAGTGCAGGCATGGAGGTGTTAGCCTCTGGGCGGATGAGGGCAGCAACAAAGGGTTTCATTCTGTTGATGAATGATGCTCTGGTGTTTATGTTGTCAGCTTGTGCTGGGTTTTGAATTTTACAGTGTATTTCCTTGAATTTGTTGGCGTAAGCTGCAATAGTGGTCTTCTGAGGAAGATCACTGAGCTGTATTGCAATGTCTTGGAGAGATTCAGTGATGTGGAAATTGTGGGTGATGTCGGCTTTGAACTCTTCCCAGTTGTCAAGCTGGTCGTTGGTTTGTGAGCCAACCCAGGTGGCAAACCAGTTAGCTGTGGCCTTGTATAGGCGCTTGCTGGCTTCCTGGACCCATTTTTTGGGGGGATGTGGCTGGCCCGGAGTTTGACAGCTGTGTGGTCTAGCCAGTTGATGACGTTTTCTTTGTCTTTTCTAAAGAACTTATAAATACCAATGTACTTGGTGTTGATAACTTCACCTGCAATAGGTGGTTGTGTGTTTGTTTGTGGTTGTAGAGAGCAACTGTATTGAATTATCTTGGCGCATGCTTTGGGCATGACCAGACCTTTGAATACGGTGAATCCACTAGGAATATCTTCATCAATGTTGTGGGCGCGGAAGTACGTTTTCCAGGTATCCTGGGATGTGGCCTGGTTGAGTAAGTGAGCAAAGGTGAGCGGGTTCTGTTCAGTCATTTTCTCTTTCATTGGCGTGGTCAAAAACTGTAGTGCTACCAGTGATAAGGAGCACCTTTTGGGGAAGCTTCAAATATAGAATTAGGAAGAGAAGAAGTATATTTTATTGGATAGTACTTTAGACTTATATAGCTTTAGCTGGGGCGGGGATTTTAGTTGAATCAAACCCAGGGGCTGGTCATGTGCTGGATGGGTTCAAGTTACTGGATACCTGGACAGTCATGTGATATTGGTTTGTTGCCATTTATGGTATGTTGAATGGTATATTGGAAAGGCATCAAATCAGGCAATGTCTGGATGTTAGGTGTGATGGCAATAGCCAGAATACTTGTACATCCAGATCCTTGACAAATCCTTAGCTGGATTATTACTGGAAGATGGGGGCTTGCTGTTGGTACTTCATTGTTGTCACCACTAAATGTTAATTCAATGTCTGTCAATCTTGGAGCTGTTCATACTCCTGTCAAAGCTGAAACTTGTGTGCTATCCCAATGTCCTGAATTTTATGCCAAAGACACTCTGATTCTCTTATAGACCATTTATCTAGGGCTTTTCTGGTTGGGGTTAATTATGTTACTTAACCCTAGTATCTCATTTGGAAATTTCACAAGACAGTATTTAAAGCTGCGTTGGTGGTTAATCATTAACTCTATGTGGATTTGGTGGGTGATTCCCCACCACATGGAGAAAGATTCTTATTTTCCTATGATTTCCATTACACCACCCTGGCCAATGAGAACATTCCCTATAGAACTGTGAGTACTGGGACTCCTTGAAAAAGGATGAAGGGACAACACAGTCCTACCATCATTATTCTAACCTCTCCAGCACAGTACTTGGACCTTATCTCCCACTGGAAAGGGTTCAGGCACCCACCCCAAAATCCAAAGAACTAGCAACAGCCATTACCAAGAGTATTGAAGTGGGCCCACATTGTCAGCCACAGCTAGACTAGAATTAGGGCATGCTGGATGGGGTATCATTCAGCCTACACTGTTCTAACCCAGGAAACCCTCAGTTCAATGGCATATCCCGAGCTCAAGTGGGGCAACATTTCTCAGGCCTCACAATGTTCCAGGAACATCTGCTGCTCTGATTCCAGAAACTTCTGGAGTGGACCAGCTGCCCTACAGCCCAAACATCTTGAGCAATAGAACCAATCAGGTCTTTTCTAGCCTTATTCCCTGATGGGCAGTGATTCAGCTACCACACTTGTGCTGACCAGAGACCTGACCTTTATCAAGTCAAGGGATAGCTGGGAAAGCTTCACTACCACTTCACTTGGACTTTAGAGGTGACACCCCAAAATTTTGCATGTAAGGTGTCCCCATTAACACAATTCAATGTCTCCCTCAATATAGAAAAACTCTACCAAACCTTTACTTTTATTATAATTCCTGCCAAACCAATACAGTGCAGAGAAGTGCCAATGCCAGAACCTTTCAAGTATACCCTATTTTTGACATTAAGAGCAGCATCCTCACCAACAAAACCCATGCTGTCTACAGAATGTTACCTTTATCTGGTAGGTAGGTAGGTAGGTAGGTAGGTAGGTAGGTAGAGATTGCCAGAACACATGGTCAGATTCATTAGAACAGCCAGAGTATAAGTTTCCCTGCAGCACTTGATTTGGCTCCACTATAATAAATGGACCTATGGCCAATGTCTGCCCCAGAATTCTGGGCTGGTTCCTTAGCAAATAGCTGTAGAGATTATAATAATCTAACACATTAGCATTTAGCAACAGATACAGTGGGTTTACTGCCTGCCAAGATAAATGTAACCTGTTTTTCCCAAAGTAAAGTTAAAAACACTTTAGAAGGAATAGGAGCCAGTTTCAAAAAAAGTGGTGCTGATTGTTGGAAATTTCCAGACGCACAGTAAAGAATGTAGACCAAGTAATTTTTATTCTGGTTCAACAACAACAGCTGCAATCACACAAAGGGATTGGTTTTGGTTACTGTCAGGATTCAGAATCCTGACAACTTTTTAATATAAATTTACTTGATATTATCATATTCAAACTCAATTTGAAATAGGTTTTTATATTAACTTAATTCAATTGTGCCATTTCTGAATGCTTTTGCAGCCCACATACAGTAAATTCAGAACCTAAACATAAAAATGCAGGATTGTCAAATCCTTGGTCCAAATTTCAAATCACTTTTGCGGGTAACTCAGCTGAGTGAAAATTAAAATATTTAATAAAATCAATCATTTTATTTGACTTGTTTTGGTTTATTTAAATTGGCAAATTTCAAATCCCTTGAGCAGATAACTCAAATAAAAAAGACAAAACACAATAATCAAATGCAGGATTCTAATGTACAATTTTGTATTTCCTTTTATTCTAACAAATCATAGACAACATGGAAAAATTAACAAATCTTAAATTGCAGGATTGTCAAATCCAAGAACAAGATTTAAAATCAAAAATGAGGTGAATTTGAAATAAAAATAATTTATGGGCATCTCAGACAGGAAGTCAAAGGACCTAGAGTGGATCTGTGCTAATTCTTTTAGGAATCATAGGCATTCTCAAAAATCACCCTATTCCATTTTAGGACGGCTAAAATTTAGATACTTGATTACTGTCAGGGATCCAGCCTGTGGGGGGTTCCTGGGAACTTGCGGGCAGACATCCCGCGGGCCTGACAGGGAGGGCCCACCACAAGATTGGGGCCAACTTTACAATATAAGATAACAATGTGCCCAGGAGAGCCCAAGGTCCTCTGGCAGGTATCATAGAATCTATCAAGCCGGTAAGAGTGATGTACATCACTCCAAATATCTTAGTGGAAGTGGATTCATTGGCAGCAACGGATTCTTGCAGGTGGTTAGGCCGCAGGGTGAGAGGCAGAGTCATTGGGATCAAATACGCAGGCAGGTGGTTGTACTTGTTGCAGAATAGCAGGGAAGTTATAGTGATTTTGTGGCCTTCCCTGTAAACAGTCTCAATCTCTCTAGTTCTTGCCTCAGGGTCGTAGATTAGGATTTCCTCTAGGGTGAACTCCAAATACACCTGGTTGGGGGGGGGTACTCAGTGAAATCTACTGGGCCGTAGGGAGCTCTTGGTGGACAATAAAGATCAGGTGGCTGGTCCGCGGTTTCTTGGGGTTGATGGGTGTGAGGTGCAGAACCGCGGGAGGTAGACTGTAGATGAAATAGAACTAATATAAAATATGTAATAACCTGGTTGAACCAAAGGTTCATGTCACTTTATTACAAGAATGGCAATGGACAACTTCCTGGCGGTCCAGGGTATAAGTATGCCCATCTGTCATGGGTGAACTTTTACAAATTTCTTTGGCCTGGGTGTTACTGTCTACCAGGGTTTTCCAGTCCTTGGTGGCATTCATTGTGGGAGTTAATTTATTAGCTGGTTTGAACTGAGAATAATTGAATTCCCTTGTTGGGTTGTGGGGTTGGTCATCTCTGGGCGGCCCACATTCTATAGGAAGTTTCTTTGTTTCTCCTTCTGTGATGATCCAAGTTATTTTGGGTTCTATGGCTAGGCCTGCCTGCTGATTGGCTGGGTTAACATGAACCTTTAACATGGGGAGTGTTGATGTAGGTGATTTTGACTCATCAAGCTTTAAAGGATTTTACGAAGTCAAATATTGTTCTGGTTCCTGCCCAAGAATCTGCGGGCAGTTGGGCAGCCTGCAGGGTGTCAGGGTTTGAATCCTGTAGTTAAGGTTTTCCAGTAAGCATGGTCAATAGGAGTTTGTCACTTGTGACAATTACAGTAGATTTCAGAAAACGCTAATAATAAAATAGAGTTATATATTAAAACCTATTTTTATCAAGTTGCCCTTTCCTTGGTGTGTTGATAGTTCATTTGCTGTTGAGAATGTACCTTAATTTAATTGGATAGTTTCACCTCCAGTCACCTTGGCAATAGGAAATCAAGTTGCCTCTAAGAGACCAGCTATGGTTGCAGAGGCAACTTGATTTCCTATCACCAAGGCAACTGGAGGTGAAACTATCCAATTAAATTAAGGTACATTATCAACAGCAAATGAACTATCAACACACCAAGGAAAAGGCAGCTTGATAAAGATAGATTGTAATATATAATTCTATTTTATTATTAGCATTTTCTGAAATCTACTGTAAGCAAGCATCCTTAATAGAAATCTATTAACACATAGTGTAGTAATCCTGTCAGGGATCCAGCCTGTGGGGGCCTCCTAGGAACTTGCAGGCAGACAGCCCGCGGGTCCTGCAGGTAGGGCCCACCACAAGATTGGCGCTAATTTTACAATATAATATAGTGATTTTCCCAGAAGGGCCCAGGGTCCGCTTGCGGGCACCATTGAATCAATCAGGCCAGTGAGAGTGATATACATCACTCCAAATATCTGAGTGGAGGTGGATTTATTGGTAGTAATAGATTCCTGTGGGCAGTTGGGCCGCAGTGTGACCGTACTACAGTCACATTGGGCTGTGGTTTCACAAAGAGGTTGAATTGTGATGAATTTCATAGGTTGAAATTCAAAACAAAAGGATTGGCCTTGGAGAGACTTTCCAGCGTAGCAATGATACCCAGGAATCAATTAGGCTGTACTAATTGAGGGCTGTAATGAATAATCTGAACAATTTAGATTATGAGACTAGGTGTCTCAAACTGATTGATTAACTGGGAAGGTTAATTAATTGATACCCTGGAATATGATTAATGGGGATTTAATCATAGGGCCAAAATGGACTTGACTGTGTCAAGTAAAGACTTGTTGTCTTCAAACAGATTAATTAACTGGGAAGGTTAATTAATATATGCTTGTAATATAATTAATGAGAATTTAATTATATTGTTTAATTGCCTTGACTATGTCAAGAAGTTTGGTTAAGGTTAGCCAAAATTAAACCCCTGAATTGTGGTTTAAAAGCGCCGCATTGGAAAATTCATTGGGTTATGAGCGCCGCCGCGCCGCCTAATGGATTTGCAAAGCGCTGAGGCGCCGCTATCAATTTTTTCAGGCGCTGGGGCGCCGCCTGGGAAAGTTCCTGGGCGCTGCAGTGGCGCCTGGTTTGAGTTTTGAAGCATTTTAATGGGTTTTTAACACAAAAAACCATTAAATGTGAAAATAGCTAAATGTAGACAATAGTGTCTGTGCATTCAGGATTGATCAGCTGGTTCCCAGTTGGAACAAGGATAGCTTGGATTAGGAATATTTATATTCCACAGGATTTTGGCACCGGAAGTCCAGAATGCTTCAAGCCAAAGCAATACATTTCCACAGAAAGTTTCAGGCAATTCTGGAATGTATTAAGGCACATTCCTATATGTTAAGAGTGTGAAGATCTTTTTGGTAAAGATCTGGATTGGATGACGCCGTTATGTCATAAACCATGTGATAGGAATCCAGGTGTGATTCCAGAACTGGAGGAGTTTTCAGCCAAATGTACCCCAATTGGTATATAATGGAAACATGATAATAATTAATAAAAAAGGATGTTTATTGTGACAATGGTTGCTTTTCCCTCAATTTTTTTATGCTTTGTGTTTTTGGCTTTTAACTGAAATAAGACTACCATGGAATGAAAGAGATGGTCTGCAGCTAAGACTATGGGAAGCAAAAAACATGGAAGTGATCACCAGATGGCAACAAGTTTAACACCAAGATTACTTGCCTGGAATCCAAGCTCATCAAAGCTTACATAAAGGATTTCCCGTCAAACCGTAAAAGAGTCAGACTGGGATAATAAAAAGGCAAGCATGAATTTCCTTGATCTGTCACACGCAGGGTAAGGGGTGGTGTCATTGGAACTAAATAAGCAGGCAAGTAGTTGTACTTGTTGCAGAATAGCAGAGGAGGTATGGTGATTTTGGTCCCTTCTCTGTAAATGGTCTCTGTCTCTCTAGTTCTAGCCTCTGGGTCATAGATTAAGATTTTCTCTAATGTGAACTCTGAATACGCCAGGTTTGGTGGATATTCTGTGAAATTTACTGGGCCAAAGGGAACTCCTAGCGGACGGTATAATTTGGGCGGCTAGTCTGTGGTTTCTTGGGATGGATGAGTGGGAGGCACAAAACCGCGGGAGTTGGTCTGCAAAGGAAAAGAACTAAAATCAAATATGTAATGATTTGGTTGAACCAAAGGTTCATGTCACTTTATTGCAATAATGGTGATGGGTAACTTCCTGGCAGTCCAGGGTATAAGTATACCCATCTGCCATGAAGAAACTTTTACAAATTCCTTTGGGCCTGGTGCTACTGTCTACCAGGTTTTTAAAGCCCTTGGCGGCATCCATTGTGGGAGTTATTTCATTGGCTGGCTTGAACTGAGAAGACTCAAATTTCCCCTTTGGGTTACAGGGTTGGTCATCTTTGGGTGGCCTGCATTCCACGGGAAGTTTCTTTGCTTCCCCTGCTGTGGTGGTCCAAGTTGTTCCGGGATCTTTGGCTTGGCCTGCACTCTCATTGGTTGGATTAACAGGAACCTTTGACGTAGGGAGCCTCAGTGCAGGTAATTTTAGTTCATCAAGCCTTATGAGATTCTCTGAAGTTGAATCCTTCTCTGGTTTGAGCCCAAAAATCTGCAGGCAGCCAGGCATCTGGTCCTGCGGGCTGGCGGCCCACAGGGTATCAGGGTTCAAATCCTGTAGTTGAGGTTTTCCTATGAGCATAGTCAACAGGAGTTTGTCATTTGTGACAAATCTGGTGATGTTTCACTTTGAAGTTTTTTCTTTCCCATCTCTCCTTCTTCCTCTAAACAAAATTTTTAAAAAATTTCTGCATCATCAGGAGGGTGGCTCATAAATCATTATATGGTTTTATGGTTGCTATATTAGTGATTTAAAGTGCAGAATATTGCATCATTTCCAGTTTAGACAATTTTACATTTCACTTAATTTCATGTCTAAACTTGGTTGTTGAGATTGGATTTTTCATTTGATTTTATCAAGAGTGAAGCTTCTTGATTTGGGTTGATTTGTCCTAGTTACTTACTGTACATTAAATTTGGATTCCAGTTCCTGCAATTAATATCTGAGTTTACTAGTGGCATTCAAAAGTGATTTGAAATTTGGTTCTTAGATTTGACAATCCCTCAATTTCAAAAAACATAGTAAACTTAATGAAACTGGTTGATGGATTTGAACGCTTCAAATCTGATTCCAGTTAATTCATTTTGTCCATTGAAAATATGCAGTTTGACTTGAAATTTGCAAAGTGTCTATGAGTTCCCGCATTTTTAAAAATTCAAATAAAAATAATAAAATTTAATTAAATTAAAAAAGGCCATCCCGCAAAAGTGATTCAAAATTTGGACCAAGGATTTGACAATCCCGCATTTTTATGTTTAGGTTCTGAATTTACAGTACCTTTTAAACTATCTGTCTTCTTGCACATAATTGCTGATCCCCAAAAATCATATATCTGCAACTAGGGAACCAATCTCAACGTTTAAAGAAATTCCTGAAAGCTGAGACCAAGATAAATTTATTGGTGCAATTTTGAACCACTGTTACATATTCCAATATAACTTTAAAATGCTATGTCCTCTTGTAGCATCCTTGACTCCTCTCATTTAAGAATTGATGAGTATAAATTACCTTTCTCTTCCTCTTAACCCTTATCCATTATTCTCCTTGTGATGATTTAATAAATCTTATGGTTCTTCACTCCTGTCCTTGTCTTATGAAGTATCTTGTTTTTTCTGGATCTTCTTGGATGAATGATAAGATAATTGAAGTAGTCAATAATTTGAAGTTCTGGTGGCATATGGAATCTTATTTCCATACTTCCTTCCTGACAGTTACACTGGAAAGCTGCTATTTTTACCATGGGGTTTATTGTAAATCACACCATTAATACTATTTTGATATAGCCTGCAGATTTCAATACTTGCAAAGTCTTAGTCAGGTTAGCTTTTGAGTTCAACAGTTGATTCTTTTCTTTAAAAGGGTTGACTTTCATGTTCACACATTCTGGATTATATTACCTTAGCTATTCCAATCCTGGTACAGTTTCAATCTCAACCAGCCCCCTTGTCTATCTAGTGAAAAATACTGCTCTCATTCTACTATATAAGTGGAATTCTTTCTCTAAATAAAGAGAAGTTTACCCAAATTTGTGTTGGCCTTTAGATGCTTCAAAGGGGTCATTTTCTTTGCACTAAAAGGAAAATCTCTTTTATCTTTTCAGTAAATCAAGATATGCTCACTTAATTTTTCCCTGAAGGCTAACCCAAGGCTAGCTTCTTGCTACAAACCTTTTTTAATAATTTTTCATCACTGTGTCCTCTTGAATGTCTTCTCCAAAATCCAAATACAAGAAAACAGTGCTCACTACAAGGGCTGTCAGCCCCTTGGTTGCTCTTTTCTCCTGCACATTATCTGATCATTCTTCTATAGTTACTAAAGCACCTGATTCCCTTAAGGTTTTGAGTCCTCCCATTGAAGAGGATATTATCAACTCTCTTAAGACACCTATGGTAATGATGCTGTTGCCTGGTCCCACATGGGCCCTCTCCTAACTTTGACAATTGATCTTGAACAAGCTTGTGACGCTGCTTGTCCCCTTCTCCACACTGGTATGATAGCTGTGACAATTCACATGGAAGCAGTTTTGCAGGCAAGGGTTGATTTGGCTTCAAATAAAGATGCAATGCTGAGAATTGATAATGTGCTGAGGTTTAAGACAGGTATAGGCCTAGTAGGGAGCATTGGCTACTAGGAAAGGTAAGTCCTGCCTAGTAGATAACAAGGGACTACTAGAGGCAAGTGATGAACCAGCCCAGCAGGGAACTTTGGCTGCTAGGGGCTTGTGATGATCCACATGAAAGCGGTTTTGAAGGCAAGGGTTATTTGGCTTCAAATAAAGGCGCTATGCTGAAGATTTGCAATGTATTGTTGGTGTTACAGGTAGAGGCCTAGTAGGGAATGATGGCTACTAGGGAAGGTAAGGCCTGGCTAGTAGGTGTAAAGACTACTAGAGGCAGATGTTGTCTCTGCCCAGCAGGAGATATTGGCTGCTATGGGCTAGAGGTTCTCACCCAGAATGAAACTGTGGCTGCTAGGGGTGAGTAATGAGATAGCTCAGCAGGGAACTTTAGCTTCTTGGGGTGGGGAATGATCCAGCCTGGTGGATAGCGTGTGCTACCCAGGCTGGATGTTGTTTAGACCCTGTCAGATAACACAGGCTGCCAGGGTAGGAAAGTGTGCCAGCATGGTAGATAACTTGGCTATCAGGGCTGTAAGTTTTTGGACACCTGGCGGGTAACACAGGCTTCCAGGAAGGGGAGGAGCTTTGAGATCTATACATACCCTGATACGCTTACAGGAGGTCTGTGAGCAAGCATCCTACCTAATAGACTAGTAGGGTGTCCTTGTCTATGTCCCTATGGGAGCTTTGGGGGGGCCCAGAGTGAGCATTGGAGTGCATGGATTTGCTCAGAGGTGCCTTCAAGGCGGTTTATTAGGAAAGCAGCTGCAGAACTTGGTGTGATCAGGCCTCTGGGAAGTAAAGCTGATTATTTTGTGACTGAAAGCCAAGACTTAAACACCTGGGTGAGTAAAAACAACAGCATAGACTTTATTGATCTAAGGTTGGATGGCCTAAGTGGACTGCCACTTGTAAGGGCCCAGTCAAACGCCAGTTCAATTTAGACTCATGCCTGGGTCTACAGGTTCTGGTAACTGGTACTGAGATAAAGAACCAAGGTGCTTCATAGTATGGAATCAGCATAGAAGACTAGTAAGAAGGACTGTATGATCACAGTGAAGACTAGTTGAGAAACTGTTGATTCATATTGAAGTTGGAAACCAGGAGGATTCTTTATGCAGTTGGAACCAAAGTGATTCATAGTAAAGATAAGCTGAAGGACTGAAATATTATGAAGCAGGAGTAGCTGATCACAATGCAAGAATAGCTAAAGGACTGATGACTGGAATGAGCTGGTTGATGACTGGAAGGAGCTATTTGTTGACTAAGATGGACTGATTGCTGGCTGGGTTGAAGAGCTAGAAGATATGGTTGAAGAACTGGCAGAAGGATTATAAGATGATAGTGCAGGACTAGCTATGGAGCTAGAAGATGACTTAGAAGGACTAGCCAGGCTGGATTCAGAAGCAAAAAAGCTGATTTTGGTTTCTTAGGTGAGAAAGTATTAAGAAAAGAAGCAGTTAAATAAGGATCTAATAGTGCCAATATTAAGAGAGAATTAATTATCATATTATGTTAAAAAGAAAAGGAAATGAATTATAGTGTTTAAATTGCAAATTTATTAAGTTTGGGGATTAAGTTGAAAGGAGTCAGAAAGAGGCCAGAAACAGAACAGAAAAACTATGAGGCAAATATGCAAATTTTGCTGAGAACAACTAGGAGAGATGAAAGGTGAGCAACAGGCAAGTTCAAAGGCGCAAAATGTTCAAGAAAATGAAGGGAAATAGGGAGAAACGTTGAAGAATCAAGGGTTTGAAAATCCCCTATGTAAATCATAGGCAAAGCACTCAAGTTTTGCTGAAGAAACATGACGGGAATTAAAAAACCCCGTTCAAAATGTAGAGCAGTTGTTTATCCGGAGCAAGACAGCGCTAGTTTTGAACTATGGTCAAGAGTGAGTCATTTGGGTGAACTGTTTGAAAAAACCATTGAGTCCAAGTGTTTGATTGGCTGCAGGTCAAAGCCTGTTTGATCAGTGTTTTGAGGGCTTTAACTGAAGAGTTAAAGCCTTAAAAAATTAGGAAATGAAGCAGAAAACTCAGGGTATTTGTTGGCTGAAGTAAGATATAAAGTTTAATATATTGTAGAGAGAAAAAAACTGGATATTTTAAGCTTTAAAAAAGAGTTCTGAGAGAGAACCAGGACTGAAACAAAGAGCTATAAAAGGGAAAGCTATCTGAGGATTTTCAGCAACTGACACAAGTGGATTACAAAAGCCACAATGACTCCACAGAGGACTTAAGCATAAGAAAAAGGTGCAGGAGCCCAAAATACAGGTGCAGGAGCCCAAGACAAAGGAGTTGAAACTAGAGCAGAGTGCAGGAGTTCAAGACCAAGAGAAGAAGCCCAAGTCCAAGTACAAGGAGTCCAAATGTAAAGTTACACCTCCCCCTTAGGCCTTCACTTCAATTCCTGCCAAATGCTTGGGAATTTCTACCAAATTATGCTTGAATATTTATCCAAAAGGTTAACAAAAAAGCCCAAGAAAAGACATCAATTTAATATTTTGGAATTATTCTGAAAATGCCCCCACCTAACCTACCCAAGAGACACCTCTGGTTAAATATCATGTGCAAGAGCGGCCAGGAGCAGTGGTAATTGCATCCAAAGCATATTCCTGAGTTTATTTGGTTCAGTTTTCCTTTTTATTATGTCCATTTAAAAATTTTCAAGATCTTCCTGCCTCAAGAAATGCATTTGTAACCGCTCATATAATTAGTCAACTGGTTTGTGACATTCAATCTACCACCCCAATTATATCCCATCCCTTAAATGAATGCAAGAGTTGTAAAAGACCTTGTCTTCATCATTCTTTACTATAATAAAGTTTGAAATTTTTTAGTGAAATCTGACCATTTGGTTTTGACTGTTGCTTTTAGTGTTAAGTTAACTCATTTCCCCCTTTTGGCCTCCCAGGAATTGTTAGTGACAGCCTTTTGGTTTTTGCTGAAATCATGAATTCATTTGTGGCTGAGAGCAAGGTTTTATTCCCCTCTAACCTGCCCCCTAATTCTCACACCAAGATATTTTTGGAGGACTCAAAGGTATTGGCAAATCCCTATTGTTTCCTAGACCCCCAGGCAATATATCAGAATGTTTCTAAGGGGATCTTCATTCTGACTGTGAATAAAAGCCTATTTCAACCCCTGTCAAAGTTCCAAGTAGTACAGATAACCCCCAAGAGTAAATTGCCCCACATCTTATACCCTGGCCAAGGGGAAGATGATACTTATTTTCAGAGTTGTAGAATATTTGCCACTAGTAAAAATTCCCAGGAAGAGTGGGAGAGGTTGACTAGATACCTTGAAATGACAGATAGGGGACAGGAGTTTATTGGGAAAGAGTTTACTAGGTTGCTGAAAGACTGGTACAGGCCTAAAGAAGGTTTAGCACCAGCTGAAGTACAAGTGCATGGTGGGGATTCCCGCCTAGTAATAGGAAAAGTATTGAAAGATTTTGCATTAATGTAGGCTCAGTATAAACTTATAGCTAGCCAACACCCTCTATTAGTAAATGATAACTCCTCCAAGCTGGTTCCTGGCTATGACCCAGGACACACTTTGGGGACTGATGACCAGGAACCCCAAATTAGCCATGCATTCTATCCCTGGTATCTGTCCTGGCTACGCTTCTGAAGACTTACACTCCTTCTTGCTGGACTTTGGTCTCCCATCTAGTTTAATTGAATCAATAGACACTATTAGTGTGCTGATGAACAATTTCATCCAGCCTGCTTTGGCATACAGTCAACTAGTACAGGGTTTCCAAAATCAACCTTTAGCTTCAGTGGTCTATTTTGTAACCAACAATCACACTCAGAATATGGCTTATCAAGAGTGGATACACAGCCTTTTTGCTGGTAACTTGGAAAACCAATGTGACTCCTTAGCTTCCCAATAGTATTTGATCTCTTCATTGAATTCCCTTTGTTTTTCTCTTCCTGTGTAAATTAGGGAGCATCTGGGCAACCACCAGAATCAACTCATTCCACAAGTTGACTTACTGAATGTCAACATTATTTTAGTATTTATCCGCCGGAATTGGGCATTTCCAAACTAAGCTAATTTTTCATAGTGAATTATTAAGTCAGAATTGCAAAATTAAAAAGGAACAGGCATAATGTTGACACCATTTAAACAAAAGCTTGATTTTAAGCCAAAAAATTAATATAATTTACTATGAAAATGTAAGTTTCTTTGTACAGTAGTTTTAAAAGCTATGGTGACAACCAAAAATACCTCAGATTTAAACAAAATCCAACTCTCAGGTTAAAATATACACTCTTTTAACAGGGTTTATTGGTGTTATTGGGCAAAATGAGTCAACACAGCAACAAAGGGCTCACACACAAAGCAAAACAATTCAAATATAATCCAAAATACATGGATTCAAAAACAAAATGGTGTGAGTTGACTTTTGGTGTACATATGTTTACTATGTGACTCAGTGACAAAATACACCCAAGCAAGGTGTGTCAAAACGCAAACCAAAAACAAAACACAATAGCAACTCATTACGTAAACAAAATCACTCACGCAATGTGTGCAATGGATTGTAATCATGAATGATACCAAGGCATCTAAAATAAGACACAAGATCTGAAACATAAATTTTAAAAATATTGTGTTGGGTGTTTGAATTTGGCAGTAAAATCTAGGAAAATAGGTGGAAATTATTTCAGGTATTCAAAAATGGGTGTTGTAAAACCAGAAACAACTAATTAAGAAATAAAAAATCTATAATTGGGATATTGGGTGGGAAAAACTCTAATTAAATATCCATATTCAGATAAAAGCAAAAATTAAAATTATGGAGTAACTTAATTGAAATTTATTTAATCTTTTATTAAATTGTAAAATGGAATGAACTCAGCAACCAAGTACCAATGCACCTGTTGTGCGCCGCGGTTGTGGTTGCCCCGTGGGTCAAAGAATAGAATTTGTGCAACCCAAGTGCCTACTCAGGGGAGACAGGAGAGGAGGGTTCCATAGTGAAGCTGCACTGACACAGCCGGTTCAAGGAGCACAAGCTGCTAGGGTGCAGAGCATAAACCCTTTGGTCCCAAAGCTGACCCGGAAGCCCACCAAAGTCACCACTACAAAGAAAGTTAGAAACAAGGAGGTAGAACTTACTTTGTATGTATTTGATGTTGTGTACTGGCAAGAGTCGGTCCCGTCAGTCATACTGGAGAAGGTGAAGCCTGTACTTGATACTAGCTACAAGCCCTACGTCAGTGATGGCAATCAGGAGGATGACAAGGAGCCCAAGTTCTATTAAACCAATGAGGGACAGCTGGTGTTAAAAAAGGTTGAAGCCTTCTATACCAAGGTACCTATGCCCTGTGTTGTGCCCAATGCCAACAAGTCAATCCCTACTGCTAAAAAGCCCACCCAGAAGCGCATCCCTGACATCAAACACATCATCCTGCTTAAGCTAATGCGGGAATTGGGTGATTAAAAGGCAGCTGCAGCCCTTGTTGGAGTGGATCCCAAGTACGCCAGCAAGACCTTCCAAAAATTCATCAATACTGGTTGTGTCCTTGCCGCAGAGAAATCCTTGAGTGTTTCTACCATGCTCACCAAGGAGCAAAAATGGGCCATCCGCCAGTGGATCACCTGTGTTTGCCATCTTTAACTGGCAAATATACAGGCCATGGTTTAATCTACTTTTGGGATTGAGGCCTTGATTTTCTTTTACTACCATCTGGTGAAGGGAATGCAATTTTCTTGGAAAAAGCTTGGGGTATCCCCCTACAACAGAAACAGCCCAGCCAATATTGACACCCCGGAAAAACTACGCAGAGGTGTACACTGCCCTCAAAGCCAAGGGGACGGTCAAATTTTATTATATTGACAAATCAGCATTTGCCTTGTCTATGCACAATGGGTATGGCTATGTCCCCAAAGGCTCTAATGACGGGATGGCTTGGTGTGCTGCAGTCTGTGCCACAGCCTACTTGATGGTGGCTCTCCTCGGTCCAAAGGGGGTTGAGCTCTACCAAATGATATTGGGTTTGCATAACAGCAGGACCTTTCTATCATTTCTCCAATTGGTCCAGGAGCACCTAAGGCGCACAAGCCCTGGCTTCACCAATTCATTGTGTTGGACAATGTTGGTCTCCACAAAGTGGCTGACATTCTTGAAGAATTTTCATCAATTGACACCAGCATTGCTGTGGGCCCCCAGCAATTGGTCACGGCAAATTTACACCTTCTCTTCCTCTCAGCCTATTTGCTCTTCCTAAATCCCATTAAGGAAGTATTTGGGTGGCTCAAGCAAGTTGTCAAGCAAAGAACCCCAACTGGGACTGAGGACCTCTTTAATTTGCTGCAGGCTGGGATCCACACCCTCCCAGCTAAGACCATGGCAAAATTCTATGGCCACGCTGATTTGTTTATCCCTGCGTGCCTAGCCAAACAGCCAATCAATTAAAGGCTTGGTGTGTCCAATTTTTTTATATTCTCTTATTTACTATTCAAGATTTATTAATTATCATTTTATATTTAGATGTTTCCACGCCCACAATCACATTCAGAAGATCCATCAATAGATGTAAGTAATTTATTTATTTTATTATATATTATTTTATTATGCCATCTGAGGTAATCCCAAATTCTCAATACTGGATTACGCAAAAATATTTAAATCACTTTTGTCAAATAAATATAAAAATAGTTTTAAAAAAATTAAATGTAAAATGTATAAGTTAGAATTTATTTTATTAACGTATAATTTTATGCTTTTATGAAAACTGTTTCTGAAATATATTTTTGCAAAACTGGTTTTCTGAAATAAAAATTATAGAAATTTTATTATAATAAAAATAATATAAATTTTAAAAAAATTTATTGGAATCATGTTTTTATTGTGTGCGCCTGTAGTGGGTTCTTTGGTATGTACCCACCCCGCAATGGAGGTGGCACACAACCTCCACCGCCACACGTGGACAGTGGATACACCCTTATTAAAAAACTTCCTCCTGCTGGTGAAGGGGAGTAGGGTAAGGTGCAAACTGAGGAGCAGCTTTTTGGGCGGGGCTGCAAACCTGTAAATTCCTACCAGGACCAGGGTGTCTTGGATTACATGGTCCACCAAGTCATATCCAGGGGGGACCTTCTTCCCGTCAAGTACAAGCTGGGCCTTGTCAATTCCCAGAAGGACCCTGTCCAGGTCCTCTACAGACGCGCCCATCCCAAAGTAGAATAGGAACCCCAGGTATATAACCAGATAAAGCCTTTGCCCAGCAAAGGCTTCCGTGAACTCACACAATTTATTATAGACTGTGCTGATCTTCTTGTTGTGCCTGGTCTTTGCAAAGGTAAGATCCATTGCCAAGGGGAGCCCTGTCTCATCTGCACTCCAGGCTAGCCCAAAGTCTGCAAGGAGGATCTTAGTTTTACTTGACGGCTGTTGTGTCTGCAACAGCCAATTTGCCCACTATGCGCCCAAAGTTCTCCAATAGGTAAGACAGGGTGTGCTCCAACGGGAAGCAGAAGCAAGCAGCCACATGACCCCGGCCCATCTCCGGTACATTCTTGAATGGGAGCGTTGCCAGGACGTCCCAAACAAGCTCAATGGAGTTTACACTGTAAACTCCACTGAGGTTAACTGGGTCCAGGTGGACCAGTTGGGCATCCTTGTAGGCAGTAACTGCCCACTTGGATGCCCCCTCTCCATGCGTCAGCCCAGCCAATGCCTCCCTGGACATAGGAAAGGACCTGTGGATACGGTCCTCCAGCTCCCGCACAACAGGGGGGGACAGATACAATTGCTTGGCCACATGAGTGGCATAATTTGCATAAAAGGTGGCTGGGACAAAGGGGACCAGGACTTGGCAGAGTTTGTTGTCTATGTTATCTAAGAAAAAAGGTAAGTTTTTTGATAATTTATTAATTTTGTTTTTTAGGCTACTTTCTTGTGTTTCTTCCTTGCCCGCAGCCTTGGCCGGCTTGGCCATTCTTGGCGCAATTAATTGCGCTGGCAATTCAGTATCCTCTGCCCTGGCACGCTTGGCAGGTTTGAGATGTTCATACATCTCTGGGTTGTCAACCCAAACAGACGGTGCAGAAAGATTGTACACCTTGAACTGGAGGCCCTCAACCACTGCCTTCTGGATGTTGAGAAGACGCTTGATGGTCTTCTCTGGGGTGTCTGGAATTTTTGACATTAGTGCCTTTGCGGACACCTTGTCAATTTTGTCCCCAGTGAGGACGGCGGATTCCACTTTGGCTTTGACCTTGTGGTCAATGTCCTCTATTTTGGCAATCACCAAGTCAAGGTCTTTGAGTAGTTTTTCGAGTTCTCTCATTTGAATTTTTTACTTACCTTTCCATATATTTTTATAGCTTTTGCCCCAATAAATTCTGTATTATTTTGATACTGTTGCCTCTTTATTTATTCCTTTTTGTTTTCCCATCTACTACATTATCCCATCTTTTTACCCATTTTGTATATGTTTTACGCTCATCTCAATATGTGTTGTTTGCTTTGTGTTGGCATTGTTTCATTGATTACCATATTATTTTTGGCGCTTGACATAGCCCCTTGTGAAAATATTAACAAGGATTTGGTGATCAGCTAAATTTGAATTAGAAAATTATAGTGTTAACTGTTTTTAGATAAAGTTGTTACTGATCCAAATTCAAAACCTTAATGATAAACTTTAAGCCAATCAGGAGCCAAGTGATAAAGTGATTGTTGTGACATAAATGATCATTCAATAATTCTTTGGTGCATGTGCGCTAATTAATATGATTGGCTGGATTTTTTGCCATTGTACGCCATTGCCGCTGTGGCAAGTTGTTGATGGACTAGTGCTAACCCAGTAGCTGATTGGGCACTAGTCCATCAACAACTTGCCACAGCGGCAATGGCGTACAATAGCAAAACATCCAGCCAATTATATTAATTAGTGCACATGCATCAAAGAATTATTGAATGATCATTTATGTCACAACAATCACTTTATCACTTGGCTCCTGATTGGCTTAAAGTTTATCATTAAGGTTTTGAATTTGGATCATTAAAAACTTTATCTAAAAACAGTTAACACTATAATTTTCTAATTAAAATTTAGCTGATCACCAAATTGTTGTTAATATTTTCACAAGGGGCTATGTTTAAGTGCTAAAAATAACTGTGTTCTGGATCTAGATACATGATATAGTAAATATATAATTTTATAGAAATAAGCTGAACATAAAGAATAAAACCAACTATAAACAAAGAGAACACAAACAATGGAAATTCAAAATAATGATAATATAAATAGAAAATGTTTGGTGACAGGGGTTTATTGGGGTGGGGGAGAGTGATGCCTAGGAGGCAGAATAACACGGGAAGGAAGACGCAGAGGCAGTGCTGGCCTGAGGGGTCTGGGATTGGGTGGGTTGGGCTTGCGGGTTAGGGGTGTTGGTGGCAGGGGTGGAGGAAGGAGGATTTTGCGTGATGGCTGCCATATAACACTTGTTGCATTCCTCATTGGTCATTGGCTGGATGAGCTGGTAGGTGGCAGTGGCCCAAGGTGGAAGGCGCTTATCCTTACATGATTGGTTGCCCATGTTCATGTGGAAACCCATTTGAGCAAATAAGTCAGCCACCATCTGGTGGCCAAAGAGAAAATTGTGGTCAAGGACCCCAAGATAGAGGTCGTTGAAAGCCTGAGGGTGGCGCTCCTGTAATGTGGATCCCATGTTAAAGAAGACAACATCAGCCAGATGGACGTCTGCATGGCCGGCAGGGTAGACTGAGGCCTGGTGCCCGCGTCCCTGGATGGCCTCAAGGGCAGTGGAGCTACCCTCCATCTGGTGGCTCAAGAAACACTGGTACTTGGAATTTGAGCCATCCCAGGAGTTGAGTAATCCACTGAGGATGTGGCTGTATGAGTAGCCATCAATGAAATCTGGGTTTGTCCAATAGTAGACAAAACCCTTGGCTGAAACAGCCAGAAATGCACCAATAAATGTCCCCTTCTTGACCTTCTTTCTTCTATTCTTGGCAGTGGCTTTTTCTTGCTTGCCAAAATCATCAAAAGCTATTGATAGCTTGTAATAGGAGATGAACATGACATCATCAGTTAGACTAGTCAGGCATTGGACCAGGGTTGATTCAATGGCAGTGTCATATGGGGAATCCTCAGTGCCATCCCATTGGTCGCCGGCAAAATTGCTAAGAACCCATATGGAAGCCACCTTCCCATACATCCAGAGCTGCACCATGCGCTCAGAGACCCATATTTTATGGTGCACAAGCTGCTTGCAGACCTGGGTTAGGGGAAGCTTGGGGTCCCGCTGGAGGAGGTCAAGCATGATTGGGTACGCCTCAGATATTTGTGACTTGGGGGCCTTCTTGGGCTTCTTGGTTTTCCCAATCAGATTCCCCCTGTTTATCAGGTTGTTGAATTCCCGCATGACAGTAGCTTGGGTAAGTTGCAACTGGGAGGCAATCTGTTCCAAGGACAGACCCTGTAGATTCAGTGCCACAATTTCCTGAAGAATTTGGGTGGTGATGATTTGTTGCTTGGGGCTCTGGGCCAGGGGAGCTGAAGCCTGATTGGCTGTAGGGGGCAGGTTGGCTGGTGGCAGGAAGTTGTTCCAAATCAAGGTTTCCATCCTGATTGGTTGATTGGTGGGCAGCTTGTGCGGGGGTGGGTACAGGAGCAGGGGCAGAGCTAGACACTAAGTGACTCTTGAACAAGTCAAAGCCATATGGGTCGGGGGTCAGGAACAGGTCAGCTTCCTTGTTACCTGCCTCAAAGGCTTGGGTGTAAACAGGTGCCTCCACGTTCTGAGCCTTGCCTCCATTGAAGCTGGCTTGGCTGCTAGTGCCGTCAAAGATATTGCTTGTAAAAACCATTGTAAAAAAACCTAGGATAAAATCACTAAAAGTAGAAATTTTAAAATTTAATGATTTATTTTTATTGTAATCTCAAGTCCATATTTGGAAGGTTCTCAAACCCATTTCATACAAATCTGGAGCCATAAAAATGGATAAAATCCCTCTGGTCCTAAATTGGATAGCTGTTGATTGGCTGTTAAATTGATAGTTTTCTATTTTAGGCTGCTCACACTACACATCTTTTGTGAGTTCATTTTGTTTCGTGCTTGTGTAATCTTGCTTCTAGATTGCTCAAGTTTTGTTTCATTTTAGTTCTTCTGTTGGTGCCTCATATGAATCCTGATTGGATTGTAATATACTCTGGAACAGCATCCATCCATTTCACTTGTTGCGTCAGTTCATTTTGTTTGTGGTTTGAACTACACCGCTTGATGTTTGATATAATTTTGTATAATGGGCTAGTGAAATTTTGTTTTTTGTTTGACAGTCCATTTATTAACTGAAATTTTGTAAATTAATTGAATCCTGAATCTTGCGCAACTTGGATTTTGTTCGTAAATCTGAGGTATTTTTGGTTGTTGCCATAGCTTTTAAAACTACTGTACTTTTACATTAAGGTCGACTACAGTAAGTAACATCTGGATGTTGACCCCAAATAAGAATCCATAAATTTCTTAATAAAATACACAATATTCTAAAAACAACTACTTTTTATATTTCATACTACATTTTTTATTAAATATATATTAAGATAAGCATTGAACAAAGACATATGCCAACTTTCAGAGTGTCATTTGTATTATTTAGATATTTACTGTTATTTTAAACTCACTGGATAAACTATAGCTTATTTGCCAAAGTCCACTTAAGCCAAAACACATATGTTAAAACTAGAAATTATATATGTATTTATAATGTCAACTTTGTGTCAAATTAATGTGTCACCTAAATTGCAACAAAGGGGTTTGGCTAAGCAAACAAAGTGACATAATTTAAGCAAGATTTAATAGGAGAGTTACTATAAAAGAACACTGACTGCCTGAATGTTGACACCTTCACTGGTTTATTAGTAAAACACTGCCGTTTAACAAAAAGCACACATACAATGGTATGATAATTCAGGCCAAAGTACCCAGGGCTGTACTTTAGACTTCCCTCTACAATCCCTATTATTTAGTTTTCATAAGTTACATATGCAAATCTTTAAATTTTTTAAATTTAAAAATAATCAATTTTGGCCTTAAAAAACCAACTCTGGAAAATATTAACAAAGCTTTATAAGTGATTTACATATTGTTTTTTCTACTTTAATGCTGACTGTCAGTATGTTGACGTCAAAATTAAAGCGTTTTTTATGCTGAAAAACTAAATTAAATATTTTTGACTATTGTGACTACCAGAATGTTGACTTTTATTTTAAACATGGCTTTTTCCTATTCTTTACTAATAAACTAGCTCTAAAATTACTTTCTATACTTCTATAAACTATTTAATTAATAATAAAAAATAAAACAAGTGATTATTATTTAATTTTATTCATGTTTCAACTGATTATTCTTACTTTATGAACTATACTCTAATTATTGTAGGAAAAATCTTCCAAGAAGCCACAAAAGAACCCCAAGTCAACTAAGAAAGTGCCCAAAGCCTCTGGAAAGGCCCAAAGTCCCTACTCCAACAAAAAACCAGCCAAAGAGCCCTCAAAGAAACAGAAGACAAAGGAGAAGACCCCAGACCCTGAAAGCAAAGAGCCCTCCCCTGCCCCCTCCTCTTCTCCAAGCTGGTACCAATTAGAAGGAGATGAGGTTCCACTAAACAAGCAAGGAAGAAAGAAGATACCCAAGAGTCCAGAACCCCAGTCAAGCCCAGATGAATCAAGCTCAAAGGAATCAAGCCCCAAGGAAACAAGTCATCCCAGTCTAAGAAGCGCAAGAATCCAACTCCAGATAATTCCCCTCCACTGCCCAAGGAATCTGCACCTCTATCCTCCTCATAAAGTATCAATAAAGAAGATCCTGATGATTACCTGTCTGACTATCATCAAGCACCAATTGGCCCATGGGATCCCCTAAAAGTTCACAATATATGTAACGTCAAAGGAGAGTTTAAGCTCCCAAAGAAGTTTCCTTGGTTTTTCCCTCTAATGTCTGTCAAAGGAGGTGCAAGTTTAGTCTGTGATAGCTATGTTTTTAATTGCAACAATAAAAATAGAGCAGGAAGAAGCAAGCATTATGTGTGTGAAGATAGAAGCTGCGCTGCCAGGATCAACACAGAAGGATGGGATAAAGTCACTAGTGAAAAAGGAGAGCACACATGCAATGCTCCAATCAATCTTATTGAAAAGCTTCTAAAGTGGTACCTCTATCAAATGGTCCCAGTCTCCAAAGACGTCAAGGCTTCTGATCTGGCAGTTAAGGCCACCACACACCTAAGTAATGAGAACCTGAAGCTCATCCCTGACTGCTACCAGTTAGTGAAGTACATATGTGACAAACACCATGATCTATTCCCCCATAAGAAATCTGCCATGGTCAAAGGAGAGTTAGTCTTGACAGAGGAGTTAAAGATGTTCAATGGTGATGAGGTATTCCTTTTACATGATGATGGGCCTACATCAGAGGCAAGAATTATATGCTATGCTACACAACAGAACCTGGAGCAGTTAAGAGATTCAGAGACCTGGGTATGTGACGGTACCTTTGCAGTATGCCCCCGCCTTTTTACCAACTATGGGTTGTACATTCCCTTATTGAAGGCAAGGTGCTCCCATTTGCCTACTTTCTGCTTCCTGGGGCAACAGAAGAGATCTAAACAAAGGCCTTTAAAATTCTTCAGAAGGGCATTAAAGCCCTACCCAATAATAAAAAGAGTCCCCCTGGTCATAACACTAGAGCCAATCCAGATGATGCTGAAAAGGATGAAGCCACCTTTGCTGCAGAACAAGAAGCTTATGATAAAGCACTTGGCCCCTCAACTATAATCATGGACTATGAAACTGCCCAGTATAACGCTTTTGTAAACACCTTTGATGGAGAGGTCCAGGGGTGTTTTTTCTATTATTGACAGGCTGTCAACAGGCAACTAAAGGGTCTACCTGAGCTCAGCAAGCTCCACCGTCTAGATACATCAGGAAAGTGCAAGTTCTTAATTCAGCATTTTGTAGCACTAGCCTTTGTAAAGCCAGAGCATGCTGGACAAGCCTTTGACCTCCTATGCCAGGATCCATATGCCAAGAAACATGATGGATGCCTTCTACCCTTTCATTGAATATTATGAACCACAGTGGATTGGACGTAAGGTCACTAAGCGCTGGAGCAAGCCCAGAGCCAAAGCCAACTGGAACTGCTACCAGGCAGTTCTTAAGGATGAGATAAAAACTACTTCATCTTTGGAGGGCTGGCATAAGCATATCAAGTCCTCCTTTGGAATCAAACCCAGATACAACACCTTCTACAAGCACCTCAAAGTCCAACAGGGGAAGACTGCTGCATCCATCAGAGATATTGAGAACCTCCCATCCAAGAAGAAGAGAACCACCAAAGAGAAACAGTATCAAGAGAAGATCAAGGACGTTGTCAAGGCCAAATATAAGCTTTCAGAGATTGGGGAATACATCAAGAAGATTGCCACAGTTCTTAATGGCAACCAGGTGATCACAGTCTAGCTTTCAATTAAATTTATTGAGTATTGCCTAATTTTTTATAAAGTTCTTATATGTTAAGTATAATATTTTTAAATAAATAGTTATTATAAATAACTTATTAATAATTTATGATACTGTTTTTATAAAATCATTGATTTTCTATTGATAGTTTGATGCTTTAGACTGTATTACATGGCCTATATTGGTATTTTACTAGTAAATTATATGTTTTTTGTAGTTTTCAATATAGAAAAAATTTTATATTACTGTTTCTGATTATTAAATTTTCCTATAATACGTGAAATTTTATGTAGTACCTTTTTGTATATTGGATTTATTTTATCTTTATAAGTGGGAAAAAATATTTTATAGTAAAGATAGCTAATTTCATAGTGAATTATTTTTGAAGTGTATTTTTATGAATTTTTTTAATTGTCATGTATAATTTTTTATGAACTTTTTAAAATCTATGTTGTCACATTACCCTAAAAAGTATCTTGAAGCTTAATTTTTATTAAGTAAAATGTTCAGGAAACAGGTTTCTGCTTATTAAAAAAGTGTCAACATTTAGTAGTCTGCATGAGTTAAAACTTAATTCTGACTTTTCAATGCTGTCAACATTAAAGTATTTTTAATTCTGATTGTTGATATATAGTAAGTTGACTTGCAGAATGAGTTAATTCTGGCAGTTGCCAGCATCTGTGCAAACTGGATAATCACCACACTATCTGTAAAGGCTATATCAAAGCTACCCCCATACTCTACTGTCAAGACTTTGAGATATTGGTAGAAGAACTTAACCAGTTTTGAGAGAAAACCAATGATCAGTTTCAGTTGGCTGGATTTTGTATGTATTAATGGGGTGGCAAGTTGAATCAAGAGTACAAACAGGACAAAGCTTCCCTTGGTGATATGCTACACCAAACCCAGAAGTACATCAATGATAAAGTGACTGACATGGTCTTGGTGCCACCCACGCCTCCCCTGGTGGCCCAACTGCATCTGAGGCCAAGATTTGGGAGGCTATCAATGAGCTCAAGGCCACCACTTGTTGTTAGTCTGCTGCTGCCAATCCACCTACCACTGAACCTGTTCCTGATCCCTGAATTACTATTTTGACAGATTAGATAGCCGTGTTATGAGAAGAAATTGCTTACTTGTATCAGCAACTCTCTGATTAAGAAGACTCTTTCTCTTTATCAGAAGATGGAGCTGATAAAGAAGATGAAGATGGACATATCACAGAGAGTCATTGATTCTGCCCTGGTTTAAAAGGACATTCACACATTATTTGTGCCCTTGCGCTGGACAACCTAGCTTCTGTGACCAATGTCATTGACAGATAGACAGTACACTTTAGAAAAGGAATTTAAAGGTCCAGCTAAACTGACTCAAGACCATGAACAAGAATATTGCTCCTCTGGTGCCATAATCTGTGGCTTTGAGCAACATGTTCAATGGGATCACAGGAGCATTGGCTGTAAACCAGAGTTGAATCAATGAGATTGTTACCATGGCAACTATGACTAGAGACACTGGAGGCCAAAATAGCTCCACTCTAGATGCATTTAAAGAGAGCTTTTTTCTTCTGTGCGCCATACATCCCACTGATAAGTCTGAGTTTGAGTCCACCTCATCACCATTATCCTTAATGCAGGTGATAACAGCCTGTCTACTTTACTTTCAATTGATCCTAACTTTAAGCTAGTCTTTAAACAGATCTTTGACCCCAAGACTTCTACTGTTGAAGCCTTCTTAACTAAATACAAGACAGCCATGGGAAGGACCACTGACAATTTCAAGAAGGAGCATATCCTTACTTGCCTGAACCTTACTTTTCAGGAGGTTATTGTTTCTGAGCTTTCTTCTATTATTACTTGGGATGATATGAAAAGACTCCTGATTGAAGAGGCTGGGTGCAATCTTAGTTTGAAAGTTAAAATAATTTTCATTATACATATTGCCTTCAACCCCAATGAAGCTCTGGCTGAGTTTGCAGACTGCTTTTACATCAAAGGGCAGAAAATCATCACCAGTTGAAAGTTGGCTTCTCAGAAAACTTATACCACTTGTTCCAATGCTCTCAAAGTAAGCCAACTAATGTGCTTACACTTTAAGGTGCACAAGGCGTCACTTACCTCCTTAAAAGATCATCAAAACTCTTCTGAAAGACCTAAAATTAACACATGATGAAACTGTGGTGCATGAAAGTAAGGCCAAAAATGCTAGCACTACTTTCTGCACTCCCCACATTATGACTTTGTGCTCCAATGGGCAGCTCAAACATCAGGGCTATCATAACTGTGGCTATATAAGTCACTACTCTTGGTCTTGTACAAACCTTCAAGTAGAAGAATGCAATCTAAAGAAACAGGCAGGAAAAGAGAGGTCAACTTAGAGGCAGATACTCTCTCATTTGATCAACCTCCCCAGTCTTCTCCTGCTATTTCTACTGATGATGATCTACCCCCATTATCTAGCCCTAATATTCTCCATCTATATCATGATCTTTTGAGTGACTCTGAACCTAAAGATTTGGATTATGATGATGGTGTCAGGATTCTCCTTCAATTTTATTTCTGCTGCTAGTATTCACTCTACTACAATTAGTTCTTTTTATTATCCTTTAGTTAGGATTTTCAACAATTTTTTCAATTCCTAAACAACCTCTCTATTTTCCTTACTTTTTGGGTTAATTAACCTAAAGATTAACAGTTAGTCTCAATTTTCAAACTTACTTTCCTTTGCAAACAAGTTTTGAACCCGGTACCTATGCGCTGGGTTAGCTTAATTCAGTCCAAGTTTAATTACCTTTTTCTTTTGTTCTGCTTCCCTTCCTGCTTACGCCAGCAGTCTTGGACCAGGTTTTCCTGTTCTTCTGCCTCTGCTCTTCTTGGTTTAAGCAAACAATTAACCACCAGCTTCCTTGTTCTTTCCTTTACCTGGCTTTAACCTTTTTAAGTTAAGATAACTGTAAACATGTGCTTGTGGTTGTTTTTCTTGCCTTTAAACCAACTAACTATCCTTGGTTAGTCTCCACACCCTTTACTTTACCTCAAAACCCAGACTTGAATAAAAGCCTGAGTTTTACTTAGTCTCAACTTAAGTTGAGATTGTTTGACTTGCACCCCAAAAAGATACTTGTTAGGTTTTATGGCTTGTGTTCTTCAAATTTTTAGTCTTAGTTTAAATCTTGGTCCCATGATTTCTTTTGACTTTATCCTTCACCAGTTAGATAGTTTTTATAGTAGTACCCACAATTTAATTGTTGATAGCTTTAATCCTCCTTCTAGTGCAGACCATTTTCCAGACTTAAAGATTGACTTTTTAACTAAATTATCTGTCATTAAGACTGGTCTCTATTTTATCTTCTTAGGATTAATAAATTGTCTTAGTCCTTATTTTACCTCGTATAAGCTTTTAGGAGCCTTAGTTCAGTTGCTATTGCAGCCTTGCCCACCTTTTTGTATTTGACTAATATAAACATCACTGGGTTAAAGGCTTTAGTTTATAATCATCTTCCCCAGACCATGAGACCTTACAGATGGTGATAGTTATGATTATTCTGTATAGGCTGTTCCTGAAATTTTGTCTGTTCTTTATAAGCTCTTTTCAGGAAAGACCACTACTACAACTTGCCTTTTCTCAGCTGAAGCAAGGCTATAATAGCTTGTTCTTATCTGGCTCAGACTCATTGCCCTCCTGTCTTAGTAGATACCTCTTAAAAAACTGCTGAATTGGCCAAGGCCCTCTTCTGTAATTTTTCTGTATACTTACCTTTGAAAAATGTCTACAAGGAAATTTATGCCTTGAAATGCATGTTTGAAAAATGAGAGAAGGAATTAGAAGCTGCTCAAGGTGTTTTGGATGTCTTGCCTCCTTTTGGAAAATATACTGCCCACATAGAGGTATCAATTCATAAACTCAAGATCAAGGCCATCTTGGACACAGGCTCTCCTGGTAACGTTGTATCTTCTAAGTTGATAAAGAAGCTCAAGTTAGAACCAGACCTTAACTATACCCAGTCTTATGGAACAGCTGATATGGCTCAAAATTATTCCATTGGCACTTTCTCTGCTTTGCTAATGAGGTTTGGGAAACTCCTCACTGCCTCTTCTGCTGTTGTCTTGTAAAATGAGAGCTACAGTCTTCTTCTAGGAACACAATTCCTGAAATAGTATAATGATATTGTCAACCTCTGATATGGATAACTCTCTCCCTTTAGTTATTAGGTCACACTGATCTTTGAAAAACCTCCTTGTATCTCTATCAAGCAGATTGAGACTTGCATCCTTGAGTACCACTTTGCCATTTTCTTGCTTAAATACATAACACATTTATCTAATATGTGTTCCCCTCCTCTGTCCTACCCTGCTTCTGGAAGAGTCATGTTGCTTGCCCCAGCTGCCATCACCATCCCTCCTGGTTCCCAGGTTGTTCATCAATTCTCAGATCTCTTAAAAGCTACCCAAGAAGTCTTCTTTGGAGTTATACTCCCCTGAATCTCTAAGTTGTAAGGAGCCTTGGTTATTCTTAGGGTTTTATGATTGAACTCATAAGAATCATGTGCAGTTGCTGTTGGTTAACTTTCCTGCTTCTCTCATGAATATATCTTGAGGGCAAGTTGTAAGGCACATACATGTACTAGATGCAGAGCATGTGACTTTTCTATTTATTTGGAAAATTTAATGACTTCAACCTACCAAAAAAATTGTCATGACACTGAGTACTGGGGTGTTCTATTTAATGCAGGCAGCAGGACTGATGGGCCAGAGAGTAGTTCCAACTACAGGATAGGAGCCAACTTGGTAATGTAAGATATAAATCAACTAACAAAGGACCAAGGTCCTAGATTAGAAACCATGGAATCTACAAAACCTGTCAAATTAATATAGAATACTCTAAAAAGCTGAGCAAAAATAGTCTCAGGGGCAACAACAGAATCTTTTGGGCAGTTGGGCTGCAGCCTCAGGGGAGATTCATTGGTACTAGGTAGGTAGGCAGATAGCTATACTTATCATGAAAGAGCCTGGGTTGCACAATGTAACAATTTTCTTTGTGATTGAAAGTTGCTGCTTCTCTAGTTCTTGCCAAGGGGCTGTCAATTAATATGTTTTATAGAGGAAATTCATAATAGGTTGGGTGTCAAGAAGTCAGGAATAGGTAGAGGAATTGGGTGACTTGGGTGAGGGAACCACTAGGCCAGTATAGAGTGCCCACCACAATATAGGCGTTAACTTGATATGTAAGATAGGGATTGCCTAAGCAAGGACCAGGGACCAGATTTTAGCACCATAAAGTTCACCAAGCCTGTGAGAGAAATGTAAAGTATTTTTAAACAACTGGGTGGATGTGGTGTTGCTGGAAGTGATAGGTTCTATTGGGCAGTCAATTTGAGGATGTTGTGAATCTTGATATTCATGCATTATTAATTTTGACTTTGATGTGATTGCATTTTGAGTGTGAAATCCTTCAGTTCCATTTCTCTTCTTGAAATGAGTTTCACTCCAAATCAGGTAAGGGACTCATTTAAATTCTGACTGGTGACATGAGTGATCCTCAACCCACTTATGAGAGTGGCCAGTGATACATCTGTCCCTCTACTGTTTTGTGATAAACAATTGGCATATAAAAATCATTTAGATTCAGCCAATAAAATTAAGTTCTATTTACACTCTTTCTTTTTATTTATTTTAATACTTTGGTGCCATCCCCCTAGTCTAGTCAAGAGAAGATTTCTGATATTTTCATTCCCAGGGCCTTAAATTAAATTACTTATTCATTCCTGAAGACTAACCTCCTGCTTAGTACAAACCCAATCCTATCATTAGGATTCCCTGTTGTGTACCTTGGCTGCTCCCAAGTACATGACAGAGGGGTCAGAGATGGGATAATTGGGACAAGATAGGCAGTTAGATAATTGTACTATTCACAGACAATCTGGGCAGCCTTATGTACCACTTTTTTTATAACCAATAGTCTTGGTGACTCCAGTTCTTGCCAGGGGGTCAACAATAAGTATGTTCTCCAGGTTAAACTTGGAGTAGACAAGGTTTAGAGGATATTCAGTGAAATTTATGGGTCCAAAGGATGCTCCAAGAGAGGTGGTATAGTGTGGACAGTTGGGCCGCAGGATGGTCACTAGGAAGGGTGGGCGCCTTGGTGTCTATGGGACTAGAGTGGAAGTGAAAAATTACTAAAACTAAATAGGGATAATTTTCTGGAACCAAATTTTCATGAATCTTTATTATCAGAATGATAATGCTGACATCCCCATACCATCATAGATTTTATATCATCAATTTTTGCAGACTTCAGGTCTGCCAGCAATTTGCTGGCAGGGTGTGGGCATTGGTGAAGGGCTTTGAGGGTGGTTAATTATGGTTTGGCTAGCTCTATTAAACATAAGTGATAATACTTTGTTCTGCCACTTCTGTTTTCTATGTTGCTTAAGTTGGCCAATTGTATTGCTAATTCTATGCTGGGAACTGGTGGCAGCTGGTGCTTATTGATGGGCTTAATTTCAGGTCTTGTCATAACCACTTTTTGTCAAGCAATAACCTCTGTGTAAGTCTGAGCTCTTTGTGGCATGTGATTGTTGGTAATATGGTCTCCATTTGAGACATCTTCCTTACTAAGCCAGCAGGTTGTGCAGTAATTCATCAACTTGAGTCTGTGACCCTGCAAGTTGGCGGGTCCCTGCTCATTCTGGTTAGTGAAAGGCATTTCCTGAGGACCAGGATTTGATTCCTGGGCTTTCAATACTAGTATTAAAATATCATTATTGAAATTTCCCCTTCCTTCTCAGTCTTCTTCTCAAGGTATTTTTGGATGGCTAACTGGGTGTTGGGTAGATTACTTAGCAATTCCCAGGTGCTATCCTCTAGCAGATATCCCTTCAACTTGACATAGTACTGGGGGGTCTTTTAGTGGGTGCAGTCCCCATGAACATACTCAACTTCATATTCTTTGAAACTTCCTACTTGGATGAGAGGGGGTTGGTCTTGAGTTTCTGGTGGGTTAGGGAGTTTCCTTCTCTCTTGAATAGTAGCACGCGGTGGAAGACATTATGTATTTTCCACAAGTGAGGTAGCTCTAGTTTGAATGCTACTTTGCCTACTAGCTTGGTGATCTTATAGGGTCCACTCCTTCTGTGGGCCAACTTCTGGAAAGAGACAGTCAGATGCACATTTTGTGAGTCCAAGTAAACTTTATTGCCTATTTTCAAGGGTTTACTTTAAATCATCTTATTGTCAGAAAAAGCCTTATAATTCTAGACATCATGTGTCAGATTCTTAAGGCAGGTTTCTTGGTTGTTGTGGATTTTTTTAATACAGGTTTGTCCTGACGTGTTTATCTCCTTACTCCCAATACTAGGGTCCCAAGACAGATCAAACCCATAATTAGCTTTAAAAGGGGACATTACAGTAGATGTATGGTCTTTGCTGTTGTAGATGTACTGTATCATGGGTAGCATCTTGGCCCAGTTATCTTGGTTGGTGTTGGAATAGAATTGTAGGTATTGTTCAAGGATTTTGTTCACTTGTCTGGTCTGGCTGTCAGTCTGTGGGTGATACAAAGTAGACATACAACACTTTACTCATAGGTCCTTCATCACTTGGTTCTTTTAGTTGGAGGTTAATTAGGGGCCTCTGTTGGTAATTATTTCCGCTGTGGTACTGTTGCTACAGTAGAAATCCAAATGGAAGGAATAGTGCGCCCCTGTAGGACCAGAAATCAGTGAAAAACTGCCATCAACCCCTTGAAAGAAATAGAAAACTTAAACGCTGTCATTGACAAAAAATGAATCAAAGCTGAGGTCAACCAAATAACCCTGGAAAATCTGGATTTGCCTTATTTTCCCCCCAAATAACTATGACAAGAAAATCATGTGTTATACACTATTTGGGGATGCAGTGCTTGACCTGCTGGTTGCCAGAATTTTTTTGAATTATGATGTAATTGGACCTTAATTCTAATGCAGGTCCTTCAACTGCTGAAAATATTCTTGCCAACCAATCAGGGCCACAAAATCCCCCAACCTCCATCCTGAATCACCTTAAGACTTCCCCCATCCCACTCTAGAAACTTGTTTCTAGATATCTTACTTAACCTTGAATAAAGAAGTTCTCTAAAAATTATGATTGCTCTACTGGGGCTGTTTGTCCCTGTCCTTGAGAAGTTGGCCTCTGTAATGATTAAAGCGGCAGTCAGCTCCTTGACTGCCCCCTGGCCTGCTCTCTATCTGATTTTTCCTTTGAACTTCTATTCTGATTTGCCTCTGCAAATTACCCTTGCGCGACAATTTCTGTATCCATCTTATACTATACCAATGCTGGAGCCAAGATGTTAAAGCCATCTTTCCAATTTGGTCTCCTGTTGCTTAAGCAACTTACAATTTACCTCCTATACCCCCATTGATTGTCCTTGAATCATGAAGCTTACCACTTTACTGTAACACCTGCTGTGTCCTTTTGGATTTTATCCCCAAGCGCAAAACACAACACCTGTCAGTGCAATATACATTGCACTGGAGAGTTGGGTGGACATTGTTGCAACTGAACCAATGAGTATTCAGTATTTAAATTGGGGAAGACAACAGTCTAATAGAAAGGACATGAATAATAAGAATAAGGTGTTGTTTATTATAGAATACTGTGATTAATATACTATATGGGGAAAGCCATTAGGCCACAAGGAGGTGGCATTGTTCCATGTAGGGTTTGGAGCCAAGGAATAACTTGTGCAGGATCAGCAGGTTGAATTGGTAATGCTCCTAATTAGGAGAAAGTGCCTGCAGTTTGACATTGCCATCAGATTGGTTCATAATGTTAGACACATCAAGGGGCAACTCATCAAGCTCCCCCTGTGTATTGTAAGATATGTTGGTAGGCAATTCTGGAAACTTGGTTGCAAAAACATGGTCAAATTTATGATCCCAAGATCCTGCAGGTGATTGGTCTGGGAGTAACAGGAGTGTCACAAGTAATAGTTACCTACTATTGATTCACAGGATGGAATCCCATTCCTGGGATTCAAACCCCAACCCCTGCGGGCTGCCAGCCTGCAGGCCCCGCTGACCAGCTACCCGAGTTTTTTTGGGCTCAATTCAAGAATAGATTTAACTTTGTTGAAGCCTCTAAAACTAACCTATGAGGTGCAACCCATGGTCAATTCTTGCCCTCTCACAAACCCCCTAGCCTAGCCAATGAAGGCATCAACTTGAATAGTATTCCTGTGATTTTCCAGCCCTCTGCCAATGAAGCATTGCATGAGTTACTCCAAAAACAAGGCCCACCAGATGATAAAAAATCTAATGTCTAAAAGAGGGAAATTGAGATTCTTTATCTGAATCCAGTCAATGATATATTGTCAACTTCTGATGCCACCAAGGATTTCCAAACCCTGATAAATGCTACCACCTGTCCCAAAGGATTTTGTAAAAGGTTTTCCATAGAAGATGGACATACTTATACCCTGGGGTGACAGAAAGTTGCCCATTGCCATTTTTGCAATAAAATGGTATGAACCTTTGGTTCACAAAGGTTATACCTTATCTTCTTTTAGCACTTTATCATATACAGTTTGATCTCTCTGGCTCCACCCCTTTAACCAACCAACCCCAAGAAACTGCAGATGAGCCACCCAAGTTATACATCTCCCAGGTGCATCTTAAGGCCCAGTACATTTCACAGAATATCCCCCAATCCTGCCTATTCAGAGTTCACCTTGGAAGAAATTAATATTTACGGCCCTGAAGCCAGAACCAGAGAGCCTGAACTCATTGAACGTGAAGGCACCTGGCATATCAATCAATCATTACTATTCTGGAAAAAATATAACTACCTGCCTGCCTACTTAGTGACCATGATACCTTCTGTGACCCCAGGGCCTAACCGCCCACAAGAGACCATGATTACCAATGATTCAACCTCCACCCAGTTTTTTGGTGTCCTGTACATAACACTCACTAAATTGGTTGATTCCATGGCGCCCACCAGCAGACCCAGGGACATCCTCAGAAAATTGTCCTCCTACATTGTAAAGTTAGCCCCCATCCTGTGGTAGGCTCTTCTCTCTGGGCCTGCAGGCTGTCTGCCTGCAGGTTTCCCTGAACCTGCTGCAGGCTAGCTCCCTGAAAGGAGGGACCATAGGGACCAAATTTACAGATAAGTGATTGTATTTGTCCTTAAAGATTCAGTGTTATACTGTGTACCAGTAGTCTCCTCAACCAAAGGTCCCAGATCTGCGGGATATTGCCAAATAGTCAGCAAAGAGAATATTCTTTAGGGTGAACCCAGAAAAACTGGATTCAGTGGGTATTCAATGAGATGTATTGGACTAAAAGAGGCACCAGGGGAACAGAACAATGCAGGTATGAGATCTGAAGGATCTACTGATATGTCATTAATGAAATTTCAATACTTGTATTGAAAACCTGGGGATTGAAACCCAAGTCTCAGGGAAAGCCTTATGTTGACCAGAGTAGACAGGAAACTGCCCAACTGCCAGTTGTATCAAACCCTGGACCACCAGAGGTAGATGATCCCCAAACAGGGGGAACAGAAACATGCCAAGCGTCAATACTGGGGGTTTGAAATCAACATTGGAGACCCTGAAATTGAACCCTGACCCTCCAAAGACTACTCAAGTCACAAAAAGTGGATGGGAATCCACCAACTTGTTAAATTGCAAACCTGAGTTGATGAGTTACTCTGAGACCCACCAGTCTCCCAAGGGCAATTCCCCAAATGGTCACCAGATTGCTGCCAAACTTGCACCACCAAAGATCTGGACCTATGCAGAGGTTGTAGCTTGCCTTAAGGAGTTTAAATAAAACCTACTGCTAACTCTGTCAATGACTGCCAGCAGCTGCCAGTCTTCCATCCAGAATGGGTAGTACAATTGGACTACTCAGGTGACGTGGTAAACAGTAGCGGCAGAACAAAGCATTGTCACTTCTGTTCACCAGAGCAGGCACAGCCTGGATCTGCCGCCCTCAAGACTCTACACCAAGATCCATGCCCTGCCAGTGCCTTGTCTGTAAACCTGAACCCTGAAAAAATCAAAGAAGCAAAAACCCATGGTATAAAAGCCCCAGCAGTATGGTGATGACCATATTGTCATTTTTGATAATAAAGCTTTATGAACCTTTGGTTCAAACAAATCTTACCTTATCTAGTCTTAGTGATCTTCCATCTTAACTCCAGCCAAGTAGAACATCAGTCAACCGCCCCCTCTGGAGACCAACCTGCTGACCCTCCCCAGGCACTATACCGTCCCCCAGAAGCCCCCTTTGGACCTGTGCATTTTACCAAATACCCGCCCAACCCCACCTACGCAGAGTACAACTTGGAGACCATCCTCATAGCCAATTCCTTGGCAAAGGCTAGAGAAACCTAATACATAGGACGTGAAGGAAAGAGGATTGAGGTAACGCCCTTATTGTTCAAAGACAAGTACAATTATCTGCCCACCTACTTTGTTCCCATGACTCTGCCCTTAACCCCACAACCTGACTGCCCAATGGAGACCCCCACTGCGGCCAAGACTACATCCACCCAACTGTTGGAGTACTCTACATTACTTTGACAGGAATGGTAGACACTATGGTGCCCAAATCAGGGCCCTGGTCTTTGCTTGGGCAATCTGTATACTATATTATCAAGTTAGCACCCATCCTATGGTGGGCATTACCCTCTGGCCTGGCTGTATTCCATCCCAAGCCAACCAATTCATCTACCTATGCCTGGCTTCCTGACAATATGTGTAAAGACCCAACAATTGGGGAAGTACTTTAGCAAAATAAGGGACCAAGTTAATGACTTGGAAACCTGTGAGCGCTGTCATGATTGAATAGACCGTTGACATCAATCAAAAGACTTTGGCGCGTATGTTATAGCGTCCAAAATTACCAGAAAAATATATAAGTACGTAGTATATACAGGTGTATATGGCTACAGACTGGGTGGAGTGAGGTGATACCAGCATGGGCCAGGAGTACTGCTTGGAGGAGTTGAGCTGCGCCGGCTCCTTGTAGTAGTACTTTCCAGATGGATTATTGAATGGCCCATGCTGTTGATTATATTGTTGGCCCCCAATCCCTAGGCATGCTGTGAGGACAGCTGAGAAGATTAGATGATTCATCTTCTGGTCCTGGGAAAGGGCAGACAAAGCTTAGTGTCTTTTTAACTTCTTGTAGAGTAAAGCCTTTAACTTGATTTATGTGATACTATTGAGGGGTAATTTCACTCAATGATAGCACAAACTACCATCAAGTGTTTGATCTTTATTATATACTATCATCCCTGGTGGGGCATTAATAGTGCAAAATAATGAACAGGGAACCCCAAACACTTGGTGTTGTCTGGAATTCCCTTTTGTGAGGGGAATTGAAAGTGGTGTGCAGGCAATGAATTGTTACTTCTGGCCTTGCATTGGCTTGTTGTCTTATTGGATGCTTTCATGTATCACAATTAAATCTCTGCAGCTACTACATTAATTTCTTGGCAGGGCTGCTTATAAGCCCCATCCAAATTTGATAAATTCTAAATTTGGGCAGCAGTTCCCCCCATTTTTGAGTTTGGGGAAATTGCCTTTTTGGGAGTCCCAATTTGGCAATTTCCCTATATGGCAGGGGTGGACGGTCCCGCTGTGGGGGGTGCGCCGTCCCCTGCCAACTGGCTGGCGCGCGCGGGCAAGCCGCCAGGATGAGCGTGCGGCTGGCAGTTGGCTGTGTGGTCTGCAGCTGGGGTACAAAACCCAGTTTCAAAAACTTTAGAATTTCTAACATCTTTTTTGTCTGCCGGTTTTTTTGTGGCAGTTTCCCCAATAGGGGGGAGCTGCTACAATTTTTGTTTTGACTTTTAAGATTAATTGTGCACAAAATCTTGTCTTGACAATATGAGGGCAGGAGCAGCAGGGCCAGAAGATCCTGTATGGAGGTGATAGTAAACAGGTATATTGTTGGGAATTTCAACCAAGCAATGATGCTATATATGACAGAGCTCACAGATTGGGATTGCTGCAACCAAATCCATAAATTAGTAGTATAAAATACAATGATGCTAATTATGACGGAGCTTGTGGATATGAATTGCAGCTACCAAATAACATAATTTGGTAGTGTAAATCATATGCATATTAGATCAGCAGCAGCCTGCTGACCTGAACCTCAAATTAACCAACAATAATCACTGCTAGAGCACTAAGTAATAATTGATTTTCTGCCACGCCACCTTAGAAAATATACAGGCACCGCCTAGCAACTGGATTAGATGCCAAAGCGCTGAACCACTTTTACGCCAAGCGCCGCGGCGCTGCCTGGCAAATATTGCAGGTGCCAAGATGCCGCTTTACTTTTACATTGAGCGCTGAGGTGCTGGGTTCAATTCCTCATAGTCAATAATTCCCATATTTATCACATTAATAAGCATTAAGCTTGTAGTGTGTCAAGAAAGTAGGAAGTGATCCTGAAGTAACTAAATTATTCCATGCCAGCAAGGATCACCTGTACTGGATGAAGATGAAGATAAACTATTGGCTGACATGCAATAAGCGCCAAACCTAGATTAATAATTACCTAAATTAGGGGCGTTTTAGAATGTCCTAGAAGATATTGCTAGCAGCCCAGGGATTAACTTTTGCAGAAGGTATAAGAAGAATTAATCACTCACAATAAAAATAAGCTTTAATCTTGAACTGTCTTTGATACATCTTGAATCTGGTTGACCTTTATCCTAATCCTTAAGTGCTTCTGTGCAATCAGAAGCTATTGTTGGACAATAATCCTGGTTCCATTCACTCCTGGCTCCTCTGATACAATACTACTCATATCCTCACATATGACTGTATTCAAGAAAATGTCCTGTGCCCTATAATTTCAAATAATTGTGGCGCTGTAAAGCAAAAAGTGCAACATATATTATATGTCAGTTTTGTTTGAGACAGGTTTTTCACAGCTCTATTATCCAATTTAACAATACCAACATTTAAATCATTACCAGGGGTTTTATACTACCCTTTCTGGCTTCTTCAGCAAGTGCAGGGTTTTGGCCTTCAGGTAGTCTAGCTTCAGAAACTAGATTATTGATTAGCCATCAGGTTTGGGCAGCCTTTGTACTGACAGGCATTGAAAAATAAGTGTAGAGGGCTTCCAATTCACCAACTTCATTCTCAAGTTCATGTGGCTGTCCAAATGCTTCTTAGCCTTAACACTGAGATTTGATACCAATGGGTGCTCATTGGGGATGTGATTTTGGATTTCACTGAAATTTACTTTTGGAAGGCAGGCAGGCAGTGGCATCAGCGTAGGTCTGGGCCTTTGGTGATGCACCCTTGGGTACAAACCCTTTCTGTCTCAGTGAATCTTGTTGGCTTTGTGTGCTGCTTATTGAACAGCCTCTAGATTTGAGCCTAAAAATACAAGCTGCTGGGCCCCTGGCTCTCTGGGCTGATGAGCTGTAGAGTGTGAGGACCAGGGTTCAATTTGCTTTTGACTTTGGCTTATTATTAGAGGCAAAATGACATTTGTGAAAGTAGTTTCAAGTGAACAGCAACATCAATTGTTGTTAAATAAAAGACCTCCCATAAGCCACCTCCTGCCCAAAGCTGGTGGTGTCCTGTCTGATGGCTAAGAGAATCCTTAACTTGATTTCCTCCAGTGACACCAAGATGGAAGCCTAACAGTCACTGCAACACAATACCACTGATTGGATGCACATCTTTCAGTCTAAAGATCCACCTCAGATTAACAACCCCATAAGATGTCTTCACTTTGGCACAATAACAAGTATAGCAATCATTTAAGACTCAGAAATCTTGACAATCAGCAAAGCTGAGTATAAAGCTGGTCAGCACAAAGCTTACCCAACCTAGTGCTGCTGATAATCAAATTGGGTTGAAAAGTATCTTAGATGCAGGAAAGCTTATCCCTCTTGTCACGGTAGGTTCCATCATGCCAGGAATTATCTGGCCAAGTGAAAGGCTCAAAAATCCAGCAAACTGTTAAAAAATTTGACTGAATTAACGGATTTAAATCAAATGGTCAATTGATAATGGGTTACAGCTGCTCCAGTCTGTCAGCTGAAACTGATTCCCCTTGCAAGTTGATGTTGATAAATTGACGTAATTTGAGGGTTACTTGATATGAGCTTATTAATCAGCATGGTTGTCAGAAATTGATTACTCAAGGGTTCTTTGCAACCTGGACCAGATACTCACTTGACAGTGTAGAAGAAATATGAGCCCAGGATCTAGGTGGTATTGCTTAGTTGATTTTGATATATATTGAATAATTTTCACTGTTTCAACTCTAAGAGTTGAGTCCTCTTAAAATTTTACTCAATAAAAATCATCTATCCCTTGTTCTAATTTACTTTTCAAAATGCATCCTGTGGTTGAGTTGTTACACTATATTTCATACAATCTGATTCTCAACCAAATCATTTCTGGAACATGGGGCCCTGCAGTTGGAACTTTGTTGTCAGTGCCACCCAATGTTAATTTCATGCAAGCCAATCTTGGAGTGGTCTCCCCTGTCTTGGAAAATAAAAATTGTGCTGCACCTCAATGTCCTGAATTTTATTCTGAAGATTCTCTGATGCTTTCACAGGCTATTTATCTTGGACTACTTTGGTTAGGATTAATTATTTTACTTAACCCTAGTATCTCATTTGGAAATTTTACAAAAGGGTATTTGAAGCTGCGTTGGTGGTTAATCATTAACTCTATATAGATTTGGGTGGTAATTCTCCACCACCTGGAAACAGCTTCTTACTATCCTGTGATTTCTGTTACACCTCTGGCTTTAGAGCCAGCTTTTAGATCTGCCTTGATTCCAATATGAAGTCAGAGTGATGATGAATTACAAGTATAGAATACTGAGAAATGTTATGCTGCTGTAGGGGGCATCAAACCACTGCTTAGCCTACATGAGAAAAGGATAACTAAGGGGTGGGCAGAAAACAAGAGCCAAGACAAAATCAGAGAAGTTCTTCCAAAGGCTAAAATCAGTATACAGCTGAATTGTAAATAAAGTAGAGAGAATTGGGTAACAGGGTCAAGCTTTATTGCACCTGGAAACAAGATATAGTGTGGATGTTGGTATTGTTAAATCCCCTTCAGAGGACTGCATGAATCCTGATGATGAGTGAAAGGCTGGAAAAGGGGCAGATCCAAAGGTTCTAGACATTGGGCAGCTTGGTGAAACACATACGTTAATTTATGCGGATTTTCCTCAGCCTTTTGGCAATGCTCTATATAGTATAGACCGCTCGCATCCCGGAGGAAGCTTTTTACTATGTTTTTACTTAGAAAATCTTTCTGGGTTTTAAGTCCAAACAAAGCCAACAACGGTATTGGTTTTGCCTAAATGATAGGAAATTTTTGGTAGTAGATGCTGCTACAGGAATAGTTGCGGGACACTTGGCAGTGTCTCACGGCATCCCTACCTGCAGCAGTTTGACTTAAAGTAGATGATTATAAAAATAGATATAGACTATTACAGTTTGATATTAAGGTAATAGAGTCAAAATTGAATATAAAAACTTAGTAAAAATGATTGGAAGACAAGCTGCCACTATCCACTATGATTGGACAATTTTAAGCCTGGGAGATAAGATTAGATGTACTAAGCCAAGGTAAGCCTTCACTAAACACAATACTAACTTTCTCAACTCAAACTTAATAGATTCACTTCAACTCAAAGGTAAGCTTCAAAATATACACATAATACTAACTGTTTTAAGCATAGTTGATCAAGGATAAACAAGGTAAGCATATTTGTTTTAAAAAAACTTGAAGATAAACTTTGTTTTATAAAGGTAATAATTTTAAAAAAACTAATTAAAAATCAATTCAAGGCTTAATTTCAGGTAAGCTTTTCATTAAATTTACTAATCTTCTTCAAATCCTTTTAGATGGACTTGGTCCACAGCAGATCTTGGGGTGGGTAAGTCATTTTAACAAATCAAATTTACTAACATAAATTTAAAAACCAGGTTTTTGCCCTGAAGTAGATTAAGGCTTGGTAAGCAATGTTTTGATTCTTAAAACCTACTAAAATAAAGCTGCATTTGAACAGGTAATCATTTCCAATAAACTACTAACCTTCAATACTTTTAGATAGACTTAGTCTACAGTAGATCTTGGGATGGTAAGTTTTTTTCACTAAATTACCAACCTAGATTTAAAAAGCCAGATTTTTCCCTGAAGCCAATATTGGGCTGGATAAGTCATTTTTTCTGATTATCAACCTTTTTTTAGAAAACACATTTTTACCTGTAGCAGATCATGTTTTAGGTAAGTCATCTTTTCCAAAATACTAACCTTGATTTCAAGCCCCAGATTTCTGCCTACAGCAGATCCTGGGTTGGGTAAGTTTTTTCAGAGTAAACAGTTTTTACCAAAAAAATTGTTTGTCCAATTTAGTTATTTGATCCAACTAGCTCTATTTTACCCAAAATTCATCTTTTTCCTATTAAAGTAATCTCTTTGACTTCATTGCTTTAAACTTTTATTAGCTATTATTTTGAATGTTAAGTTTTAACTTCTTTTCACATGATTAATAGATGTTAAAAAGTATATTTTAAAGCTACTTAGTTTTAATTTCTCTACCAAGAAATTATAATTTGCTTAAAAACTTTTAATTAATCTTCATGGTTTAATGGTTATAGTCAAGTTTTGGCTAATTGTGATAAAGAAGTCCTGTCTCTCCTTAAAATATTTTTCACCCAAATAGAACATTTATAATAGTTTTTATTTCCCTCCCATCTGCAAAACTCCAGCACCACCTAAACTACTTTAATATATAATAGCCACTATATATTTTTTAAATTTCTTCTGCTCATAAAATTAGAGGGTTCCTCTTTTAAAAGACCAATATAATTAAGTAACTTTCTGAGATAACAAAAATTTATTAGAAATTCATAATTAATCAAGTTTAGACCATATTACAGTAGTTTCATTTATGATGTTTTCTACTAAAATCAAAAGCAATATAACTTACCAGAGGATACTAACCCACAAAAATAAAATGCAATCAAATAAAATGCTATGAAGCTGAAATAACATCACATAGATAACTAAAAATATCTACAAAATCAGACACTATCTTATCAAAAATAGTAAGTAATGATATCACAAATCAGAGTACCATACAGAATTAACATATATTTAAAAAGAATTGATATTGATATGTTAATAAATGAAATATGCAGTCACCAACAAATAAAGACTGTATCTTAGTAAAAAAGTGTGTTGCAAAAAGAATATATTAAGCCTATAAACTACAAAATAAAGTTCAGGAAAAAAAGATGTTTCTAATCATGTACTTGATCTTTATTAACATGGGTATTGTGATGCCCATTGTAATTCAAAATATATGCTAAAAATAAAGAATTTAAAAGAGCTGCAGTTTCACTATGTGGATAAAAAGATAGTACTTTTCAGAGCTGTTGCAATAGATAACCAAAACCAAGTGCTGAACACACAGAAGTTATGCACAAAACAAATCTTAAGTGGGCTAATTTTATTGTTAACATGTATAAATTGTTGATTTTTTAAGCGAGAAAACTTGGTGGTCTATGTTTGGGTTTGTCTGTGTATCTCAACAGCTCTTAAAAGTACTTTAATTAATCTCCAGTCTCTTAAATGTCAAAATATAATGTGTAAAAAAGGTACAAACCTCTAATAGAGCCTTGATAATAGTAAAATAGAGTATTTAAAAAGCATATAGCAATACTTCTCTAATGAAAAGTAGCAATCATAGTAAAGCTATCAATTTTATATTAAAAAAATACTTTATATATCATTAAATCATCTTTTAACAACCAGAATAGTAAATAAATTTAAAAAAGATATACTAAACTATCAAAAAGGTATTTCTGCTAGGGAAGAAGAAAAAGATAACAGTGTGAAGCTGTGAATAATAGGGCTGGGTTAGCATAACTTTTTTCTTTTGGTAGCCTGCTCACCCTCAACTTTATATACTCATTGATTTCTGATATTATTTCAATGACAAATCTAAATAATTGTTACCAAGAAACCATAAGGAGGCTGCATCTTTAAACAGGTTTTTACTAGGTATGAGACCAGGAACGCATACTAGCAGGCTGCCATCACCCCTGGGGCTCACTAAAAAGATTTATGATAAAGATCATTAAAAAGCCAAAAAATTTAAAATCCAAAAAATATAACTTCACACCTATTTTTATTCATAGTTTTACCAGCTATAACTGGAAACACATACCAGCGGGCTGCCGTAAAAGAGTGAAGCTGAGTATAGCACAGCTTTGCTCTTTTGGCAGCCAGCCTGACACATATTTCCTTTTACCAATTAGGGTATAAGATAAAGATTTTAGAAGGCCACTAATTTTAAAAACAAAAAAAGGTTTGCATCTGGGATACCTAGACGCGTACCCAGGCGGGATGCCAAAAGAACAAAGCTGAGCTTCGCCTGCTTTGCCCTTTTACGGCATCCCGCCCGCCACACCACGCTTGTTGAATTTGTCTCGGCTTGCGTTTAAAGCTGAAGTGGAATTCATTTGATTCTGGATATCGAACAATTTAATGGCATCGTCATTACTGCTGGGCTTCTGGATTATCGCTATCCGAAATCGTTTAGGTTTTAAATTCTAAACTAAGATTTAATATTTTGAATCTGGATTGGGTTATGCTTTATGAATCAGCCCGAGCTGATTTGGATTTGCGAGAATACGATTCAATTACATTGGGTGGTAGCTGGTCAGATTAAGCAGCAAAGCTAGAAATAACTGGAGAAGATTTTTACGTCAAGTATCTATCTTGATTCGTTTTCCTGATACTTTTAGATACTACATCTTTTGTTTAAAACTTGTTACCCAAGCTTTTTTAAAAGAAGCTAATCCGATATCTTTCCGCATCTATTGAACTTGCTTTATACAAGCCTCTCTTCGTCTCACTATTCATCTAAGAAACACAATGCACGCTGTAACTGAATTGAACCTGTACAGCCCTGATACTACTCCTGCTGAAGTGTAAGTAGCTCCATTATATTTTCCTTTAATGGGGTTCTAAACTTTGCTTTCTAGTGAGAAAACTTTTCTTGGTGTCAAGCTGTCGGATCTCCCTACGATCATAGCCTTCTTTTTGATCCACTACATTATGCAACCTTATCCTTTCCAACTGGCTGAATATGCTATCCAGCATCTCAACGACCTGTTTAAAGACTTTCCTGATGTCTTCTTCGAATCTCTTGCTACTGGTGAAATCATGTTGCACTGACTCTACCCAAAAGATCAACTTTTACAATTTCATCATGGAAGTTATGGTAAACTTTTTTATTGGGATTAAAAGGATCTAATCTGTGGGCGTTTAGGAGATGAATTTATTCCCAAAAGAGGATTGGAAGATTCGCCTTGAGCCTGAAACCTTGAAGGAGATCAAGCTCATAACAGACTGTGCTCTTTTCAACCGAAAGTCTGTTCGTCAGAATACCGCCTTGGTGTAAGGATCGTACTACTTCTTGTTGCTAAACCTCAAGTTATAATCAGGTCAAGTTTAATCTCCTCCGGGAGAGCAGCGCTGGGTATTCCTTTCTTCTCGTTAAACTGTCTGGTGCTATCAAAAATCTAGTTTCGTACGAAGAGATCAACGAAATCGTTTCCTTTCATATCGGTAAGTTCCCTCTAAAGATTGTCTTAATCCTTTAGGGTCCTTCAATCTAGAACTAGTTCGAGTAGTCGAATTTATCATTCAACTGTTCGAGTTGAATGTGGAGACTCAGTATAATTATTTCCTTGGGCTTTTATCCAACTGCCCTTGGTTCGAGCCGAATGGACAAGACGATCAGAAATCGGGTGTTTTGCTGTACTCTTCCATCCTTGGCTTTCGCTTTGCCAACTCTCTGGTATGCTTTTAAACACGGTTAATATTAATCTTGAAACAGGGGGAAAGCCCGGAGAAACTCTGTCATGTTGCGGCGTTGATGGTCAAGCACAATCTCGCTAAGCTGGAGCTCTTCTACCCTCAAGTAATTGCTGCGCTCTATCTGTACTAATCTTTATAAGCTTGGTCCTTCTCTTGAAGAATGGCAGGCCATCTTCTCTCTCCATGTAGCTGGGCTAAAAACCCGCGCCAGACCTGAAGCAGTCCTTACCAACAAAGTATTTTACTATTTTGATCTATTCTTATCGGTATAGTTTGGCACTGAATCAGGCGGTAATGAATCCAGAGCCAAGCAGGGAGAATCCTCCAGTCTAAGTAAAAATAACACCAAAGACGAGGTACATCATATTTAAAGAGCTATTGGTCTAATGTTTCTAGGAGCCAATCGAGTACCAGAGGATATCTCTTCTCAAAGCCCTTCTCAGCATTGGAGCCTATCGTGACTCCCTGTGGATTCTCTTACGCCAGCCCGACTTTCTGGGCTTTGATTCCGATTGCGCTTTACTTACATGCAGGCTTATCTCGGAACTACTTGACTTCCACGGAGAGTATCACAGCAAATGCTTTGCACCCCTCTCTATTGTTGGTCTGAACGAGCCTTCTGCCGCTCCTATTAAGCGAAAGAATCCTGTCCTCAAGGCTTTATTTCCCCACCCCGATCAAGTGTTTTATTACACTGAATGGAAGGAGGAGATCGATGCCGAGCTAGCGGACCAAGTCTTTGATTGGATTAAGCTGCTTGGTCCAAACGTCCTTGATAGCAAACTGTTTGCACACCTTGCAAGCTTAGCCAAGGAGCCGCTGAAGGCTAGTAAGACGTCGGCCGAGTATCTGCGGTGGTCGGAAATCTTGCGTTACTCGCTCTTCCCTTCGCTCACAATCTCTGGTGGCACTGAAGGAAGTCACAACATCTTATGGGACACCCTTAGTGGCCTGCCTGTGGCCGAGCGCTATTCCTTCTACGACGAATGGAATAACGGCAAAGGCATGGACACAGTGGAGCTGCAAGCTATTAAGCTTTCCAGTATCAAAATCTTTAAGCAGATTGCGAACCGTATCACTGTTGTAAATGCTCGTCAGTTTAGTGTTTCTCTCAAATCAGAGATCCTTCGCTGCCCAGGAGCAATCTTTTTAGCAATCCTCAAGAGCGTCTGTTTCTACAATCGCTACGAACAATACATCGAAGTGTTTCGCTATCTTTCCAAACTGACGGCAGACATGTTTCAATACGTGGCGCTGGATCTGGTCAGTGACCCTGCTAACCGCGGGCTCATTCAATCCGAGCGACTCAAGCCAGACTGTTTGTTTGCTGAAGGCTGGCTTAAGAGTATTGCCGGGTTTATGGGTTGTCTATGCCGCAAATATAGCATCCTCAGCATGAACACCATAGTTACGTATGTGGTCAATCAGCTTTCCGACGGAAATCTTCACGATGTAGTGTTCTTATCAGAGCTGCTCATCAAGTTGGGTTATTTTGAACCTCACGAAAACCTAGGAAATCTGCCCGCTTTAACTGGAGGACGTGCTCTCAGAACTGAAGTTCATCCTTACCCTTCAGAAGTCGCCTTTTCTCCTTCTCATGCAGCTTCACTCCGCTTGGCCGAAGCAGTCGTCAAAACCCGTCTCCTTCCCTTGCTTATTGTGCTTCTGGCACGCTATCAGCAGTCAATCTCTTATGACTATGACGTTGGCCCCTACATGCCAGATGCCGACATCACTGACAGAACAATTCCTGGCTTGACCGCTGGATTTGTCCGGGCCAGTAAGGGACTGTTATCTACGCCCAAGGTGCTTGCTAGCCATGTTGATACCTTCCATGATGTGACTCTGAGGCTGATCGAACTGCTATCTATTCTTCCAGAACCCTTTCAGTATAGTGACTATCTTCCAAGCTTTACCGCTTTCTGTAAAGACTATGAAGTCGACTATCCCCTTGCTTTTGCTTTTCTTCGGCCTCACCTTGCCACCCTTGTCTCGCGCGACATGGGGGAACTTCAAACTGCCGCCGAAGAGATGGAGCAAGGAGAGCTGAAGGAGGACACCGAGGTGGCCGAGCCTCCCAATGATATATGGCTCCCTTCTCTTCAAGCCCTCGCCAATGAGTTTCAGCAGTTGTATCCTCACCTGACTTGTGGAGGTATCAGCGCAGAATTTTACATCACGTTCTGGCAGCTCAGTAACTATGAGATATGTGTTCCTGAGGCTGAGTATAAACAGCAGATTACGCGTCTCAAGAATACTCCCATAAACGGACGCAGTACTGAGGCTGCTGAGGCGCGCAAATCGATCAACAAACGCATCGATGCCCTTGAGAAGGAACAAGCCAAGCAGCAAGCCATCCATTTGCTTTGCCTTCAGCGCATAAGTCGCGAAAAATCACACTGGTTTGCTCCTGGCACTGATCCAAAAGCACTTGTCACAATTCTAGTCGAGAACTGCATCCTGCAGCGCTGCATTGTTTCTGGTTTAGATGCCATGTTCTGCGCCAAGTTCCTCATAATGCTCCATACACAGAAGACTCCAGGCTTCTCGCTCGTTCTAGCCATCGATCACATCATGGAGTATTTCCGAAAGATGCTCTTCCTCTGTACCCCAAAGGAAGCACGCCACTTCGGCCAGTTCATTACCGAGCTATTCGCACCCCTCAATCGATGGAATGCCAACGCCACCGAATTTGAAAGCGAAACCAGTTCTTTATTCTCGGAAACCAGCCCTACTTGTATTTCTCGTGCCCAACACATTCTTAAGGAAAACTCTTCAAAACTCGAAGGCCAGAACCTCTCTTCCCACGACATCTTTCAGTTCCAGATGTTGAATTGGAACCGTCAGATCTTTGATGCTATCTTCCCTTGCTTGGAGTCAGCCGATTACATGCAAATCCATGCTGCCTTTACCATTCTTGCCCAGGTGAAGGATACTTACCCACTCACCAAGGAGCATATCGTTGCTTTGCTTCAACAGGTCGAAGTTTTGGTCCTTGACCCTGAAGTAAAGATGAACTCCATAGCTCTTAGCTATAAATGCATAGTGCACATTGACGAAATCGTGGAGCGCTGTGTTCCTTTCGCTGCCTTCTCTCGCATCCATGCAATCATATTCAGGCCTCGCCCAGAAGCAAGACCTGCTCCCGAAGAAGCCAGAGCTGGACCTGTTGCTTCCCCTACAGCCCGCTCTACAAATGCGCGGTCAAGCAGACATAGATCAGAACAGGACCGGCACCCACGAAATTCTCCCCCTCAAAGCCAGAAGCGTTCACGCCCGGAACCATCTGGGGACTCTAGAGCACGTCCCGGAAACGATCCTAGAGACTCCAGACATTCCAAGTCGCATCAGCGCGGAAATTCAAGTCTCGAGCGCGCTGGCCGTCATGAGCTGTCCAGAGACATTGGAATACAACAGAGAGACTCAGGAAGCCAATCAAGAGGTTCAGGAAATCAACCAAGAGACTCAGGAAACCAATCAAGAGGTTCAGGAAATCAACCAAGAGACTCAGTTTGTCAGGCACGGGATTCTGGAAATCAACCAAGAGACTCAGTAATTCAGACACGGGATTCTGGAAACCATCTGAGAGATTCAGGACGAGACCGTCGCTCTATGCCCTCTTCTAATCGTGAAAGCCAAAGAGACGGCCGTAGTCATCATAATGATAGAAATAACCCCTCTGGCCGCAGCCCTCCACCTTTCAAGCGCCATCGCAATGACTATGAACAGTCTGCCTCAGGAAATAACCGAGCCCCCAGCCCTCCTGCCGCTCGTGGGCCTCGCCAAAGAGCTGAGAACACATTGTCATCTATTTCTGTTCCTGGGTTTGGACGGGAACGTGCTCCTCAAAGAGGGGGTTTAAACACACAGCCCTCTCGCCGTTTACCTCCTGGCAGCGCTGCGAATGCCCACCTTCAGGATAACCAGGGCCGTCGCTATAATAGATAACGTTATTTAACTGGATCTGAAGCCTACTTTCCCCACCTCTGTTTCACTCCATGCGTGTATCTTTATTTCTTAATCTTTCCCTAAACAGCTAATTTTGATGCTTACTGTTGGCAGGTATTCAAGTAAATAAACAACTCTATTATGTATGCTTAATTCCTTTAAAGTCTATATTAAATCCTGCACTACTACAAACGATCACAACTCTTATGTAGCATCCAAGTGGAGAAGCACGTTTATATTAACTGCCTGGACTCAAGCTTTATTTCCAGAAGTGCAAGAGACTTGGCAGTTTAGATATCTTCCCGAGGTTCAACCAGTAGCTCTATCATAAATTGTCACTATAACCCACATCGACTCAGCTCCCTTCCTGAATTGCATAGGAGACACCAGATCAACATAGCACTGGCAAGCTGAAGCCATAACAGATGTAGCAGGAACCCCTGCTCTCGTCTCAAAGGCCTGGGACCATCCCCAACAACAAAGCAAACCCTAAAACAAGCCATAATATCCAAAGAAACAAACGATTTAGAATACATGGAAGTTTCGAGCTTTATACCCGTACCTTACAACCAAAAAGATCCCCAACTTTTATCTACTTCAGCCTGATATCTGTCCCCACACATGGATCCCACCATTTCTATAACAAAAAACAAAGTGGCACGAAATAGATCTGAGCCGGATTTTAGAGGGGAAACTATATCTCACTCAAAGAAATCAAGCAACTCAGGATAGTTGAAGGATCCCCAACCTTAACACCCCTACCACCTGGAACCCTTGATAACTCAGCCTGGAGAGTTCCACCACCCCACAAGAGCCATCCTCATAAGGATAGCCAAGTTCCAGCAGCATACACAAAACCCGAGATATTTTTTTGAAACGTAACAACCCTTGGAAGGGCTCACAACAAGAGCATACATGAACCCTTGGAGTTACCACAGTTCAACTATATCCATGAAAGATCTGATATCTCCTCTTAAGCCCACGGGAACTCCCTTACCAAGCTTATAGGGGTGATACTCGGTGCAACTAAATTTCCCTAGCTTGCATGGGCAAGGGTGAGATGAAATCCAGTCCCAGATGACCTTGACCAAGTAACTTAACCACCCCCTAGACTTTATCCTTTTATCTTTGGGGCTGCCCCTCTTGAGCATGGGGACAAAGTGGCAAAGGTTTAAGGGGTTTCCAAAAAAGATGGGGTGACCTCTTTGACAAGTCATCGGAATGTCTTTGAAGACCTCCCACTCAACTTAAACCTCCCCTCTCAACAAACATAAGCCTGGATCTTACAAGCTGGGCCTGGCATTCAAGAGCTCAAGGTAACCAGTCCCCAAACTATGAGCTAAACTCATCTAACTTTAACAGTGTGTCTCAGATAAAATGTCACTTTATCCCTGACATTTGGTTTCCTAGTGTAACAAAATAGAAAAAATATATATTGGGTTTGCTTTAGACTAAAGTCCTCATACAGTTTGGGTTATGGCTGCAGCAAGATAGATTGTTCTTGAAAGAAAAAAGATCAGAAAAGAGCTCCTTCCCAACCTCTTGTTGATTTGAAGGATTTGGACATGGGAATCAATAAGAGATGAGTACAAGCCAGAGACACCCTAAAAGTATTGCTGCACTTGACCTGCCCTCTTCTGAGCCAATTGCTTTTAGGGAGCATATACCTTGCTATCAGCTCCCCTCCATGAAGGATACTCAGCTTGCTAGTCGCCAATTTTTTGAATCATGACAGCATTGAGCCAGAATCTAAAGGTAACACTCTTGACTGCTGAGAATTTCTGACCTGCCAAACAGAAGCCTCCAAAATCCCCCACCCAAACTCCCTTGAAACTCTTCTCTTTTCTACCCTAGAAACATGCTTCTAGATAGCTTTATTTTACTTGAGAATATTCAAGAAGTGAACCCACTTATGTTGGAGTATCTTGGCTTTCTGGCTCAGCTGTAGACAGCTCATCTACTGATTAGTTCTGGTTCATGGCTGAACCCTTGGCTGTAGCTTGGCCTGCCCTCCATCCATCTTCTTTAACAGCTTCTCTCTCTGATTTACTTCTTCAGATGCTCTTGTTGATTCCAATCTTTTGTTGTTGGCTTCAGCTACACCCCTAAAGATGTGAAACTGGTGAGCTCCTTCTCCTGATCTGGTTCAGTGCTGTTAAAGCAGCTGAAGGTTTGAACAGCTTACCCCGGCTGCTTTCCCCTGACTAGGGTAGTACACTTTCTAGCTCTGACATACTCTACCCTCTATAGCCCTAATAAAGCATCACAGCTGCAACAAAGGTAAAAAACCCCAGAAAATCTTTTGAAAAGGCAGCCCTTTAAAAAAGTACCCAGAAGATTTTAAAAATATCATGCAGACAGGCAAACCTTGGCTGAAATACAAAAGTTGCGCCTAAAAGAGCAAGGGATATATGCAACTGAGAGAATCATAAGCAGACTGTAGGGCCAGTCTCAGCTTTTATAAGCCAGCCCAGCTGCTCTCACCCCATAGGGACAAGAAAAATCAGGCCGCCTGTAAACAGAATGAACACAAAATCAAGCAAGTTAGAAATACTTGCATGAAATGTCCACCCAGCTAGCATGAATTTGGGATGTCAACCAGAAGAATGGCTCAACAGTACATCAAATATCCCGGAATACATGCTAAAACAGTTGTGATACCATACACAGGTCTGGAAACCAGGAATAGAAACCATTTTGGCTGTTGTTTGGTGCGCACAGGTTTGCCAAGTGAATTAGGGACAGAATACACTCAGTTGTAGCTGCTCAAAGCTCATCCCATAAAAGTTGCACTGCATCAACTCAACTGTCAGGAATATTCCTGACAACAACCTCCTGCAAGACAAGATTTTGTGCACAATTAATCTTATAAGTCAAAACAAAAATTGCAGCAGTTCCCCCTATTGGGGAAACTGCCGCAAAACAACCAGCAGACAAAAAAGATTTCAAAAATTCTAAAGTTTTTGAAACTGGGTTTTATACCCTGGCCGCGGACTGCACGGTTGGCTGCACGCCCAGCCAGCCAGCCAGCTGGCGGGAGATAGCACCCCCACGGCAGGAACGTCCACCCCTGCCAGATAGGGAAATTGCCAAATTGGGAATCCCAAAAAGGCGATTTTTCCAAGCCCAAAAATGGGGGGACTGCTGCCCAAATTTGGAATTTACCAAATTTGGATGGGGCTTATAAGCAGCCCTGCCAAGAAATTAATGTAGTAGCTGCAGAGATTTAATTGTGATACATGAAAACATCCAATAAGGCACCAAGCCAATGCAAGCCAGAGAGTAACAATTCATTGCCTGCACAACCTTTACAATCCCCTGCTCAAAAGGGAATTCCAGACAGCACCAAGTGTTTGGGGTTCCCTGTCCATTGTTTTTCACTATTCATGCCCCACCAGGGATGATAGTATATAATAAAGATCAAACACTTGATGGTAGTTTGTGCTATCATTGAGTGAAATTACCCCTCAATAGTATCACATAAATCAAGTTAAAGACTTTACTCTACAAGAAGTTAAAAAGACACTAAGCTTTGTCTGCCCTTTCCCAGGACCAGAAGATGAATCATATAATCTTCTCAGCTGTCCTCACAGCATGCCTAGAGATTGGGGGCCACCAATATAATCAACAGCATGGGCCATTCAACGATCCATCTGGTAAGTACTACTACAAGGAGCCAGTGAAGCTCAACTCCTCCAAGCAGTACTCCTGGCCCACACTGGTATTGCCCCACTCCACCCAGTCTGTAGCCATATACACCTGTATATACTACGTACTCACATATTTTGCCGGTAATTTTGGATGTTATAACACACACGCCAAAGTCTTCCAATGGATGATGACAGTCTATCCAATTGTGACAGCTCTCACAGGTTTTCAAGTTGCCAACTTGGTCCCTTATTTTGCTAAAGCACTCCCCCAATTGTTGGGTCTTTACATCAACCCACAAACAGAATCATCTGGTTGCTAGGTAAATTAGGGTGTACATAAGCATGGTAAAAAGCAATCTAAAATAAGATGCATGATCATAAATAAACTTTAGTCCTATCACTCTGAATGTTGGGGGAAGTGCTGATGGAGCTCTGAACAGTCTACTGCATGTCAAATGAGTGAGCAGATACAAACTTCATTAAGCAGCAGCAAAATTTGTGGTACTGAAATGCTTAGGGAAAACTTTCCCAGAAACAGGACAGGTGAGATCAGCAAAGCCAAGATAATTGGGAAGCCAAGGCACCCAAAAACCCTGAAATAAAGAAAAGCATCAACTGTGAAGCAAATATCACATTCAAGATTCTCTGTATAAAATTGGGGGGAGATTCAGTACATCTGAGGCCTGGCTTGACATTGATTCAAGAGTAAAGTTGGCAAGCCGCCAATAAGCCTAGGGCAAGGGCACCGCAAAAACAAAAAATTCCAACAAAAGCATGAGAAAACCTTGTCAAAACTTAGGTCTAGGAAGATCACTTGTTTTTCTACTGGTACAGCCTTAGCCACACAGCTACTAAGCCTCCATTGCAAAGCCATTAGTCAGTTATAGGAGTTCATAACTCTGACACACATCTGTGCAGGCCAAACTGCATGGCCAGGGTTATGACCTCATGGACAGGTTTCAGGGCTTTTTTCCAAAACAGTACCAGGTTGCTTGAACGGTCTTTTTAGAGGAATTGGAGGCTGAATTTATATCTTTTTATTTTAGGGGCAGATGTAGCCATAAACCATCTCCTGCCAATAATATTATCTGAATCACAAAGATCCTGGATTCATTTTATGCTTGATTTTGGAATTCTCATTTTTTATGTTTAGCACAGCCAACTTCTTTGAAAATTGGAACTACTGTGACATTAATCTCTGGTGTCAGGGGACTGATAGCTGGATGGAATGCTAGTAGACACAATTAGCAGGACCTCCTGGCCTAGGGGAAGAGCCCATCATAAGATTGGGGCCAACTTGATAATGTATGAGAGAAAGTAACCAAGAAAAGACCAGGGGCTTAAATTTGGGACCATAGAGTCTACCAAGCCAGTTAAAGTGATATATAACACTCAAAAAAGCGGGTGAAAGTGGTTTCAGTTTCAACAACAGAATCTTGCTGGCATTAAGGGGGAGGGGAGGGGTCATAGGTACTAAGTAAGTAGTCAGTTAAATGTATTTGTCATGGAAAATTATGAGCTGCAAGGTGCACAAAGCTCCTTCTTGATTAAATATTTCTGGTTCCCCAGTTCTTGTAAAAAGTTGGTAATTGGATGTTTCTTAGGGTGAATTTAGATTAGTTTGGACTTGAAGGATAGTTGATGAGGTAGAAAAGTCTAAATGGTGCTCCTGCTGGACATAATAACTTGGGCAGAGGGCCTTCAGGGTTGGCAGAAGAATTGACGGGTGTCAGGAATCACTTCCCTGACCACAGTTATCCAATAGGTGAAGACCTATTCCAACTCCCAAATTTGGATGATCTAAGTTACTGCTACTCAACTAATTGTCAATTAATTTTTTCTATTCCCCACAGCAATGCAGATGCAATTAAAACCTTCAAAGAACTTAGTACTATAATGCATCTAAAAATACTCTGTATCATAATTCTGCCACTGCATGGGAGGCATTACACCTGGGTTTCAAACTCATTAAGTCTGTACTCCCAATTCCACCCCCTAGTATAAGAACTCTCATCCTAATCCCAAGTTAATTGTTTGATTAACATTTATTTCTAAAATAAAGCAATCTTGCCCTATTATTCACTTGATTGTTTAGTAGTATCTCCTAGTTCATATGATTGGAATCCCCTATTTGTGGTCTGTAGTCACCATCTGGCTCTCCTTGTTCCTGCCTTGTATCCTGTCCTAGGGCCCAGCTACCTTGTGATTCCCTGGTCCTTGTCCAACCCCTACCCTACAGCTTGAAGAGCTAACTCCTGTTGTAGAGAGTAATGGACCCTTTTTGATTCCCCAACTGTATTTCTCTCTATAAAGAGGGTCCCTTACAGTGGGGGCTTTGGAGTCTACAGGAAATTTATGAATATGGTTGAAGACAAGAACTAGATAAGGCATAATTTGGGTGAATCAAAGGTTCATTTGACTTTATTATCAGAATGAAAATACCACAATTGTAAAGTCACTCCCCCCTTTAGCCTTGGATAGGACATTCTTCTTGCGCCGCTCAAAGAAATCTGTTCAGAAGCCAACCAAGCCCCTTAATTCCCTTGAGGATTCAGCCCATACAATTGATGAGAGATTTGTATTGGCATACACTTCCCAGGTGATAAATACCAATTTGATGATCTCGGTCTCCACTTGGGAGAAATATCTGATTAATTTGGACTACCTTTTGGCTTGGGCCCGTCCACACTTGAAATTAATTAAGTTGAATCATTCAGGTCGCGTTACTGTCAATTCTTTAAATGTCAATCCATCTGGATTGAATGGTGAGTTGTCCCATTCATCTGACCCCAGCCAATCAGAGTTGAAGTTGAAAATTGGTGTAAAACCCTCCAGCTTGCTGGATCTGCCTGGCAAAATTTCTCTTGCAGCCAATCAAACTCACGCCCCTGGGTCAGGTGACCCTGGATTTTGAATTCCACCCTTAAAGCAAGATAGGGGACTTTTGGTCCCCTGCTTGCTCATTCTTTCAAATTAAAGTTTATACTTTCAAGCTGTTGTTTTTTAGATTTTAGACTTTTATTTTGGGGTCTCCTTTAATTTCCTAAAGCTGTTAGCAAAATTAGTTACTATTCCTTACCCTTGTCTTTATCCCTGGGTTTGCAGTGCCTGTTTTGAAGCATCTAGAGTTAAAGTTAGCAATAACATATACACTTACCTCTCCTGCTTTTGGAATTCAAGTTCAAAACCAAAAATACTTAGTATAATCCTTATATTTACCTACTTTAAGTTTAGTTTTGTCTCTTGTGTTGTAACTGTGCTATTTTAGCAGAGTTACATGGGGAAAATATTTAGAAGATAGATAATAATCTTTATTGGGAGATAGTGATTATATAGTTCATGTGAATCAATGGATAACAGGAACATGATTGGTGATCACACAGTTGGATGGAAGAAGGGGGTGGCTTGATCCTGATAATGAATCAAGCACCAAAACAAGGTATCCACTGTAGAGGATCATCATCTGTTCATGTTGTTGGATTTGGTAATTTGAGTTGACTTCCTAGTCTGGCTTTGAGTGACCAGATAATTGGATTGCAGGTCACAAACCCACTTGGTTGGAACCTTGCTGGCGGGTCAAGCCTGCGGTTTTGACACTTGTTTGCTCCGTTGCCTCTTCTTCTCCTTATACACTCAAAAGCAACTCTTCCCGCTCTCTGTAAAAGTGTATAGTTTGCTGTTGTTATCCCTTTGACTTTGGGTTTGTTCTGTGGGTCCCCTGCTATCAGGTGCCCCCTTTTCTTTGCTCTGTTTGAAAAATTGCTTAATATTTAATTTTGCTTTTGGATCATCTCCCTGTACAAAAAATGTTGGTTTCCCTCTTAAAATTTGTGACCTTTACCCTGGCTCCTGTCTTGGTAATTATTTGGACCACCTCTCCAGACCTTTGGAGTCATGTTTCATATTCATTATATCATGTGGGGACCAACCCCAATCAGTTCATGCAAATGTTTGAGGACATTCCTGGGCGCACTCAGAACATTCTAGCCGTCAGTGAAAACGTGGTAAAGAGTCTCACCTATGACAACCTCAAGTATTGTGCTCTCAATCAGGCTCCCTTGGTGCCCCCTAGATTGAGCCCTCTAATGCCCCCCTCCCTGTGGATCCTGCCGTTTTTCCCTAAGAGAACAGGTTGGAAGTTGAAAAGCATCCTCCAAAGCGTGCTTCCTGGTTGCTTGGTGGGATGACCCTGATGGGTCTTGTTGAGCAACTTGTGTTATTGCTGGTATATTCAAAACTACAGATGAATGTTAGCCTTGCCAATGTACTCTACCTAATCATATTCAAGAGCACTACAGACTACAATAGAGTAGAACTTTGAAGATAATTACGTTTATTGAAGCTGGAGTACAATCTAGCCAGCAGCTGCAATCTATCCAGGTGTAACTAAGAACTTGTTGTTATACTTTCAGGTGTCTGTATCAATATATACTGCAACAACCCTTGTTCTTGTCCTTTCAGACAGTTCTCAGTGGCTACCTTTGCAATAGATCCATCTTTGCTAGCTGCACCTATCCTGATTGGTTGTCCTTGGCACATGTGTTGCTACTGGCCTTTGCAGGCATACATGGCACTTCAGTTACAGCCTACACTCTTCTTGAGCTAGCCTACTGTCATTTATTGATTGGCTGTATCTTACATGCCTATTATTGCGCTGGGAAACTACACTGTATTTAGTTGACGCTTATAAATGGTCCTTAATCTGTCTTCCAGCATTGGAAGGTGGAATTTTGGTATTCCATTTGTAGGGCTTGATCAGTGATCCTTTTCTGGCTGGCAAGTCTTCTGCTTATTAATGCAACGGGTCAAATTAGGGATTATACACTGTATAATAGCAGACTCAATCCAGTATTGACCCATGAATTATCTGCCGTGTAATGCTGACCCAAACCAATAAGAAACCCAATTATACGCTGTGTAGCTCTGACCCAAACTTGGTATTTCCAGATCTTTTGCATATCACTTGTTTGATATGAGCATAAAAGCCCATTGGGCAGTGTGGGGCTGGGTTGATACAACATCTAGTAGGGTGGATTGGGAGGTGAGTGATAGATAATCCTTAGGTTATACAGCGTAGAATCAATGATAATCACTATGTTGGCTAACATTTATACGGCGTATAATTGTTACATCAATTATAATAAAGCAAGTAATATGCGGCATACAATCAGTACACATTGGAATGATGATCTGTGATAATACGGCATATAATTGCAATATCTATTATAATAAACTAACAATTACATAGTGTGTAACTCCCATATCTATTATAATATATTGGTGATTATACGGTGTATAATTACTACACTTGATTAAATGATAACCAAGTGATAATACAGCATGTAACTGATTAATATCTGCGTGCAATGATTAGCCTGATCATTTGTGGTCAATCAGCCTAATCTCACATTTCCCCCCTCTTGACCATAAATAGGGAGGGTAAGAAGAGAATCCGGCATATGGCTTTCTCAACAGCATCTTCCTGTCTTAGTACCAAGAAGGAGTACCAGGAGTTCTTGGCAACCATGTCAGAGGAGCGTTGTCAGGAGTTCAATTGCCAGAGTAAGGAGGCACACCATCCCCAGTTCTACAGCTGGCGTTTGTTACGGGCACACAAGAACAATACTTGCTCAGAGTTGTCCTTGGCCACCACTGTGGTGACCAATCCTTTTCAGTGTCCCCACAGCCCCATCTTGGAGCAGGAAGTTGTTCAAGGGTTTCATCCTTCTTTGGTAGTGGGGGCTTCTTCAGTGGACCCAGCTGTTTGGCAGGCCTAGGCTGTGGTACCTTGTTTGCCTGTTGTGCCATATGCTACTGACCCTACTCTTTTGGATAGCATTATCCTCTTGTACAACCCTGACCACACGGACTTTGAGGTCAACAGCCTCTTCCAAGGGTACAAGTTCCTGAGTGAGTTCCTCTTTGTCCTCCTGTCCCGCAAGCAAGGAGTGGATATTCACTCCTGTCTTTGCCATGCAGAGCAGTATCACCCTCCTGCTGTTTGTTCTGTTGCCCTCTGGGAGCTGGCTTGGCCTCTAGAGGGGGTCTTGGTAGAGCTGTCACGCTCTAATGTGGCTTTGTATGCCAAATATGCGCAGGTGATTGACTTTAACCGTGCAGTGGTGCGGGTCTGGTCTTGTGTGTGGGGGCCTAGTCCCAATTCCACCCAGCAGTGGGGACTTTGCCAAGCTGACAACCAGCACAACCAGCTGGCTAACGTTATTAATGTTACCTTGGAGAGATTAGAGGCTGGGGATCCTTCCTGGTATCTTTCTCATGTGGCTTTGTTAGGTAACCTATTCCTGGTCCCAAGCCTTTGCTTCCTTGCAGCTCCTTGGGTCAAATACAGGCCATCTTGGAGTACTACTGTTGTGAAGTGTTACACCGTCAGCGGGGTCTTCCGGTTGATTATCCCTCAGAGGGGTTCATTGTGGAGTGCTTGGTGTTGGGGGCGTGCTTCCTGATTGAGTGTGGGCTGGGTTGCCTTGGAGATGGGGAGATGGCCTTGAGTGCACCCATTATGCACTGGGAATGGCTGTCCCCTGAAGCGCAACATGTGTGGCTTTGAAACGTTGTTGTTCTCTACCAGGTGGTGGCCACCCACGCTTTTAGTGACTATGTGGAGGCTACCACCCACAATGTCCCTGAGGAGCCTGAGGAGGACACTCACCAATAAAGATTCAAAGGACTAAGTCCTCTTTCCATATAATGCACTTTTTATATTTTATTTTTTTTTTTTTTATATTTTATATCTTTTTACATATTTATATCTCTTTATATTTTTCTTGTTATGAATTAAATGATGTGCTAATATTACTTATGTTATTTTCTTTTATGACAAGTTCAGATAATGTTTAATTAGGCCCTTCCTTTAGGGTGCATAATGGACAAAGAAACTTTACGTATACACAGTTGAATATGCGTCCACTATCCTTATCCTTGATGGTGTAGGCGTCAGGTGAGGTCTTCTCTATGATCTCAAAGGGACCTACCCATAGTTTGTATAGTTTGTGAGATCTACCTGCTCCTCTGGTGTCGCAGTATATGGCCCCCTCCCCCACATCAAAAGAAGGCAATGGGGCCCTATTAGCGGAGTCCCTTTCAAATCTGGCTTGGGTCTTGATAGCTGTGTTGCTAAAAGCAGATGCCTGCAATTTGATGAGGGTGTTGGCCAGTTGTCCTAGGTACTGATTGTAGGAAAGTTGCCCAGGATTGCCTGTGGCCAAGTACAGGACAGGCATAATGGCAGGGTGTTGAACATACATCAGTTGAAAAGGGGACACACCAGTGGTGGAATGCAACAAAAAGTTGTACGCAAACACTGCTGCTCCTAAGTATGTTTCCAAAGAGGATGTACACAATGAAGCTAATTTCTGGAGGATCTGGGTTAGGGTACCATTGACACGTTTCACCATCCCATTGGTTTTAGGGTGATATGGAGTGGAGAGTACTCTGCAGACTCCCATGAGGTTGTTCACTCTCAATATTACTGAGGCCGTAAAATTGGTCCCGTTATCTGAGAGTAGGAACTGGGGGCAGCCATGGCAAAGTATAATGGCATCCAAGACAAATTTTGCAGTGGAAGGGGCATCTACTTTCCTTAGAGGCCAGACTTCCACCCACTTAGTTAGGTAATCTATAGCCACTATCACATAACAAAAGCCAGGTCTACTACGTGGGAGTGGTCCCACTACGTCCATTGACACAGTATTCCAGGCAAAATGGGGTTGCACCATTTGGTAAGTTGTGCTTTTTTGTAGTGGCTTATTCCCTTGGCACTTGATACAGCAGTCAATTGTCTCCTGAATGTTGAAATTCATTGCCTCCCAGAATTAGGTGCAAGACAGGATCTCTTTGGTCTTCCAAAAGGCACCATGGCCTGTTGCCTTATGAGCAGCTGTAACAATTCTAGTCCTTTTGGAGGAAGGATGGAATATGCGTTCCTTACCATCCACTAGCTTGTACAGCACACTATTGCGTAGTGCTGTATCCTTCCAAAGGTCCTGTAGGATATGCTGTACTTTCTCAGGCTTGTTGCTAAACTTCCCAGTCATCATTTTCTGGTACAGCTGATCTGCTAATGGGCTCACCAGGGCCACAGTGGGTAAGCGGGAAAGGCAGTCTGTGTTCTGGTGCTTGCTGTCAGGGCAGTCAAGGATCTTGTAGTCCAAGGCCTGTAGTTTCAACGCCCATCAAGAAAGTTGGCCTTCTGGTTCCTTGAGGCTCTGGAGCCAAGCTAGGGACGCGCGGTCTGTGACCACTGTGAACTGTACGCCATGGATGTAGACCCAAAATTGTTTGCATGCGTAGATGACTGCCAGGCATTCACACTCTGTCACCGTATAGTTATGTTTGTGGACTTTTAGTGTCCTACTGGCATAGGATACAGGGTGTTCAAGTCCCTTTTTGTAAAGTTGGGATAGTACAGCCCCAACTGCAGTAAGTGAAGCGTTGGTATGGATCACAAATGGTCTTTCAAAGTCTGGGTACATCAGAACAGGGTTTCTTGACAAGGCCAAGCGTAACTTGTCAAAGGCTCCTTGGCATTGTTTACTCCACACAAAGTCAACTCCCAATTTCAGCAAGTGGAAGAGAGGTTCTCTAATTGCTGCAAAGCGGGGGATGAAACGTCAATAATAACCAATCATTCCTAAGAATACTTGTATGTCACGTTTTGACTCAGGTTGCTTCATCTTAGATATGGCTTTGGTTTTTGCGGGTTGGGGACACAGGCCATGGCTATCTATAACAAAGCCCAGGTATTTCAACTGGTCCTTGAGAACTGGCATTTGTGCAGCTTTATCTTAATATTGGCAGCCACTAGCCTCTTGAAAACCTCTTCCAAGTGAGCTAGGTGCTTGGTGAAGGTCTTGGAGAAAACATTGATGTTGTCCAAGTATACTAGGACACAGGAGAGTTTAAGGTCGCCAAGGATGGTGTCCATTGTACGCTAAAAGGTTGCAGGAGCATTGTACAACCCTTGCAGCATCCTTGTTGGTTGGAATAGTCCTTGTGAGGTTATGATGGCGCATTTTTCTTGTTCTTTGGGGGGGGTAGTTCAATCTGCCAGTAGCCCAATATGAGGTCCATAGCAGAGAAGTACTTGGCACCCCTGAGGCAGTCTAATGTGTCATCTATGCAAGGTAAGGGGTAGGAGTCCTTTTTGGTGACCTTGTTGAGGTGTCAATAGTCAATGACAACTCAGTTAGAGCCATCTTTCTTCTTGACAATCAGGATGGGAGATGCTCAAGGACTTTTGGATGGGACCAACATGCCTCATTTCAGCGGTTTGCTGACTTCTTCTGAGACAACTTCTTTGTTTGCCTTCAATTGCTGTATGGGGCGCATGCAGATTGGAGGAGTGGTTCCTGTGTCAATGTGATGGGTTATTCCTTCAGCACAACCCAGATCATGGTTGCTTTCTGCAAAGATTGAGCAGTACTTTTTGAACAGCAAAGATGCTCAAGCTTGCTCCTCAGGACCAAGGGAGGAAAGGTCAGCTAAGAGGGTAGTCAGATGGACTGCTGGTCCAGGTTTGTCTGGTATACCCATTTCTTTGAATTTACCAAATCCCTTAACCTTGGATAGTTCCTCCGTAGGGTAAAAGTGTAAGAAGCCTACCACTTGGTCTTTCTTGATAGAAAGCGTCTTCTTTGTGAGGTTGGCCAAGAGAACATGTATATCCTGCTGGCCTGGGGTGACAATGCCTGGCACAATGCATGGCTTGAAGCAAGAGCAGCCCCAGGGTTTGATGACCTCTGCATATAGCCCTTCAGGGATAACCACGGACAACCCAGTCTCTGCAATCTTCTGGTGTCCAGGCTCCAGGGAAAAGGAGGACCTTGTCCTCAGCAGAATACCCTTATGTTCCAGGATCTGTGTAGGAGGTTTACGCCTGTGTTTTCTGGCAAGTTTGTATTCTACAGGGACGATTCTGTTGGTGTAAGCCAGATTGACAAATTTTCAGGGCCTGGGAGAGGTGTCTTGACCCTCCTTACTGAAGAACAAGGGTAAGGTCTGACCAAGGATTTTGAAGGTGGAAAGACCCCAATGTGTCATGGCACCATATTTCACCAGTAAGGAGGTGCCTATGAGGAAATTGTAGGTATCATTTGGCAAAACAACTACGGGGGCAGACACCACAATGAAGCCAAATCACATAGGTAGTGTGCTGTATGCTCTCACAGAGTATGTGGGTTCCTTGCCAGCTGTACCAAAGGGTGATCTATAGTCCACATCTGGGGCTATACCCAATTTCTTCACCATTTTAGTGGAGATGATATTAAATGGAGTGCCACTATCCACTATGGCTCAAATGCAATGTTTGTTAACCAATATGTCAATGTAGGTACAATCAATATAAGAGTCATTGAGGCTTTTTAATGTGTGTATACCATTCTCCTCATTGCTCTCCAAGGTGCGGAGCAAACTTTTGCAGACATTGGGGTATGCAGACTTAAGTTCTTCCAGGGGGAAAGCTACTTAGATCAACTTTAAGTTTGGGGTGTTGTTGGAGCATGATGAGCGACAATTTTCCCTGGCATCCTGTAACTGGGCTGCATACGGCTTCAAGAATTCAGCCAGGGAAGCCTCTTCTTGCTTGATTTTGCTTTGGGATTGGGTAGTCACTGCATACAGGTTGTTGGCTACAACCATATGGATTGCGTCTTTGTGTAGCTCATTGGGACAGTGGTCTTTTGGGCCAGGTTCAATGGGAACGTTGAGGGATTTGGCAGAGGTAGAATTTCTCTCTTCTACTCTACCTTGCCTTTTCCCTTGGTTGTGCTAGCAGAATGGGATTGTACCACATGCACCTTTTTGGAGTTGGTTGGTCAGTTTGATTTCCAGTGTCCTGCTGTGTTACAGGCAATGCAGTAAGGACCCTTCACGTCAGGAGGGTGTGAAGAGGACTTAGCAGAGTCCTCCTTCTGAAAGCGTGGTTTCTTATAGGTTGGCTTAGGCTGCTTGGACTCAGGTTGGTTGGGAGGACCAAACGTTTTGGCATGACTACAGAGGCAGTCCCCAATTTCTGAAACCTCCTTGCCTTTGGAGTAGGCAGGGACCATTGCTCTATGAAGCTCTTTGTACAGGTGAGTGGCCTGCTTCATTGCAGCGCAGATATCAAAGGTGGAGACTGTACCGGAGCCAAGGAGCACCAACGCATCATGGTAGAATTGTTCTGCAAATTCCTGCAGAGTTTTGCCTGGAGCAAACTTTATGGCGCCAAACTTGGACTTCCTGGTGAAGAGGATATCCTCTCCACCAAACTCCTCCAGCACGGCCTGTCTAGCCTCTTGGTACGTCCAGTCAGTTGCAGGTAGGCGTGGCATTACTAAGCTGATGCTGATTGCGTCTAATGTGATGATGAGTGTGGTTGCCTTTTGGTGGTTGCTAGCGCCCCTCATTGCCATCTTGAAGAGTCTTAGGAAGGAATGTATGTTCCCCTTTTTATCAAATTTTGGGAGGTTCAGAGGTTTGAATTGTTTGTTCACAGCTGTAGGCTTGGTGGGCTGGCAGGGGGAGGTGGTTGATTGCCTATCTGCCGTATAGCTATGCCTAGCCCTAGGCGTGGCCTTTGGCGTGAAGGCTCTCTAGAGGGAAGGGTTGTGAATACCTTGGGAATACCCCTGTTTGGCTGTTCCCCTTTCTCCTCAGAGGTGTCAGCGGCATCTTCATAGTGATCCATACACATTGAGGATGATGTTTGCCGGCTGCTTGAGACACATTTGCAGCCTTTTGTTTCCAGTAGCTGGATTTGAGCTTCTATTCTGGCCAGGCGGTTGTGGACATTGTTGTTGTCCATCTGCCAGCTTTTTTGGCAGAGCTCAGACTCTACGCTTGCGGTGGTTTTAGAAAGGTGTGACACGGCGTCTCTCAGGTTCAGCTGCTCTGTTTGCAGAGCCATGATGGTCTCATGCGCTCTGGCAAACTCTTCTTTGTATCCATTGATTGTGCTCTCCAAAGTTGCTATTCTGGTCTCTAGTGTTGAAATCTTTGCACTGTACGGGCAAGGTAGCAGCTTTGGCGTAGATGAGCAGGATACCTTCACTTGGCTGTTGACTTTTGCTTCTAGTCTCTAGAAGTTGTCCAGAACATATTTTTCAAACTGGTGGAGCCCTGAGCCAAGCTGCTCTACTTCTTTGTCCAGGGCAATAACGTTCTGATCCATGGTGGTTATGTTGTCCACCATTCTCACGCTGAATTTTTCTGACTCAGCACAGAACTTGTGGACGTCCTGCAGCCATGCCAGAGAAGCTCCACGTGCATTTATTGCTTCATGGACCATGGCCCTGAACTTTGTGTTTAAGATGTCAATCAGTTCATCAATATGTGCATGCACATTCCCCCCAAGGACTGATTAGCCAGGACTACGGCACGCATCTCTGAAAAGGAGGAGTTAGCTGTGGCCCATTTCTCAGCCCAGTTGCGGCAACAGGAGAGGAGGGCATAGCCCAAGGACAAAAGCTCAAGATTATGGCAGGCAGCAACTAGCTGAAGTTGTTTCACGGAGGTCTGGACAAAGCCAGCAAGGTAATCCACGGCGTGATCTCCACCAGCAAGGTGCTCCTGGAGAGCTTGGAATGATGCGTTACAGTAGAGCCAGTAAAGTTGCCAGCAAGTTTCCTGGTCTTGGTAGTGGAAGAATATGCTCAGATTCTGATCAGGGCAATCAGAGGGACAGAGGCAGAATTCACAAAGTAAAGTCTTGGCCAGCTCAACAATCTGCATGCAATTGTATGAACCAACCAAGGTGGGGCCCTCAGGGACAGATGGCAACGGGGCCACAACCAAAGGGACGGTTGTGGGAGGGTGAACAACCACAGGGTTGCTCATGGCAAAGACAAAAGCACTCTCACTGTCTGATGATTCTATCTTGTACCCATGCTTTTCAATAAAGCTGGGCAGAGGCAGGGCCAAGGACAATCCTTGGCGGGCAGGGGCAGTTTCCTGAGGCATTGGCAGAGGCTTGATTTTGAGTGAGCACCAATGTTGAGCAACTTGTGTTATTGCTGGTATGTTCAAAGCTACAGATAGATGTTAGCCTTACCAATTTACTCTACCTAATCATATGCAAGAGCACTACAGACTACAATAGAATAGAACTTTGTATATAATTACGTTTATTGAAGCTGGAGTACAATCTAGCCAGCAGCTGCAATCTATCCAGGTGTAACTAAGAACTTGTTGTTATACTTTCAGGTGTCTGTATCAATATATACTGCAACAACCCTTGTTCTTGTCCTTTCAGACAGTTCTCAGTGGCTACCTTTGCAATAGATCCATCTTTGCTAGCTGCACCTATCCTGATTGGTTGTCCTTGGCACGTGTGTTGATACTGGCCTTTGCAGGCATACATAGCACTTAAGCTACAGCCTACGCTTTTCTTGAGCTAGCCTACTGTCATTTATTGATTGGCTGTATCTTACATGCCTATTATTGCGCTGGGAAACTACACTGTATTTAGTTGACGCTTATAAATGGTCCTTAATCTGTCTTCCAGCATTGGAAGGTGGAATTTTGGTATTCCATTTGTAGGGCTTGATCAGTGATCCTTTTCTGGCTGGCAAGTCTTCTGCTTATTAATGCAACGGGTCAAATTAGGGATTATACACTGTATAATAGCAGACTCAATCCAGTATTGACCCATGAATTATCTGCCGTGTAATGCTGACCCAAACCAATAAGAAACCCAATTATACACCGTGTAGCTCTGACCTGAACTTGGTATTTCCAGATCTTTTGCATATCACTTGTTTGATATGAGCATAAAAGCCCATCAGGCAGTGTGGGGCTGGGTTGATACAACGTCCAGTAGGATGGATTGGGAGGTGAGTGATAGATGATCTTTAGGTTATACGACGTAGAATCAATGATAATCACTATGCTGGCTAATGTTTATACAGTGTATAATTGTTACATCAATTATAATAAAGCAAGTAATATACAGCATACAATCAGTACACATTGGAATGATGATCTGTGATAATACAACATATAATTGCAACATCTATTATAATAAACTAACAATTACACAGCGTGTAACTGCCATATCTATTATAATATATTGGTGATTATACGGTGTATAATTACTACACTTGATTAAATGATAACCAAGTGATAATACAGCGTGTAACTGATTAATATCTGCATGCAATGATTAGCCTGATCATTTGTGGTCAATAAGCCTAATTTCACAAATCTGAATTCTTACTTTCCCCAACTATCTGCTGCGTCCTCTTTTTGGACGCCACTTTGAGCGACCATACCAGTCCTGCACTGGATGGTGTGCTGTTGGATCCTTCCCTCAGGATGAGAGACAAACTTAGTTAGTTTAGCTCCCCTCTCTCACAACAATTTTCTTCAGAGCTGGGGTTTTATACTACCTATTCTGGCATCTCCAGAAATTGCATGTTTTAGGTCTGCAGGAATTCTATCATTGGAAAACTGGTACTTCAGTTGGTCCTCAGGGGCAGCTAATTTTGTATTGTCTGGCATTGGTGAATAGATGTAGTAACATCATATTTTTCTGCTTCCATACCCAATATCATACAGCATGGCTGAATACATCATTGATTTGGTGCTGGGGGCTGATAATGACTGAAACTTATTGGGGCTAACAATGTCAGGTTTTGTCAAAACCTCCTTTTGGCAGGTAGCTGCCTCTGAATAGATATGGGCCTTTGGTGGTACGTCCTTTGTTGTGGACCTATTCATACTTGGAAATTTTCTTTGGCTTTGCAGGCAGATAATCAAATAGCTTTCTGATTTGAGCCCAAAAATGCAGGTAGCCAGGCCCTTGGCCCTCTGGGCTGACAGACTGAAGATTGTTAGGACCAGGGTTCAACTCCTTTTTTTGACTTTTGTTCATCATCAGAAGCAAAATTTTATTTGTGAAATCTGAGCTGGTGGGCTGCAGAGATTAGGGTTCAGGTTCTGATTCCAGTTCTGGGCCTTGCTTTATCATTAACAGAGAAATTTCACTCATGGTAGCTGCTAAGATAGGACCACTAGAACTTGCAGCCTTTATATTATTGCTGTGAAACTGATGGATTAGGCCTGGGATGCTGATGATATCTTGATAAGAGAGCCAATAGTTTTCAAAGTTGGAATATCTCTTCCAGTATAATATATATTGAAGATACTTGTGGAAAAGGCAAGAAGCAATGATAGCTTCTACCTAATATTCAGGTTCTCTATATAATGTCAAAACAGTAGAGTCAACCCCTGACAAATTTTCTCAAAAGAGACCTGTGCCACTCAAACTAACTTCCCGCCACTTGAAGCCAAATGTGGAAATCAACTCAAATCCCCAAACAAAGCAACAAGAATCAGTGACAATCTCTACTTGGTGGATAGCTCAATTTAGCGCTTGACTCATTATAAGGATCAAGCTACTCCCTACTCAATCCAATTGAGTAATCATCCCAATTTTGTTACTCTTAAAATAATTTCCCCAAGCTATATAAGTAATACATCTCAATAAAGATAAGTATCTAGTTTTAAAAATTTCTCCCTTGTAACTTGCCAATACAGCATATTTACTGTAAGGTCTTGCCCAAAGTGGTGCAAGGTTATAAACTAGCGCGTGTAAGGCATTAGGATTCAGATTTAAAAGGTATAAAAAGGTTGGAACTGTCTGCAAAATAATCTTACAGAACCCTGCTAAAAACCTATACTGGGTTACAAAAGGAGTGATTGAGTTTAAAACCCCTAAGCAAAGAATATAAAATAAGGTGTTTAATAGTGAAAATTTTTTAACTAAGGGAATGTTGATATTTGGATATTCTCCAACTGCAAATTGGTACATATAACTATTGAAAGATTCCTTAAGGGAAAATAATGGATACAATAAGCCTAAGGCTTGTTGTTTTACAAGTTCCATTTGTTCAAGAAAAGAAAAAGCTAAACTTTAAAACAAATTTAAAAAAAAATGTATAAATTTCTAAAAATTAAGATCTCAAGTTTAAATTTGATAAATAATTGAAGGGTAGAAATCACTGAGAATTCCGGCTTAAAGCCTACTCTTCACAAGTTCTTTATTATATAGGTTTGTTTGTTCTCAGTTTATAATGATAGGCAGGGAGGGAAACAGCCAAGAAAAGGAGCAACTGGAGAAAACCTGTGTAAGAACCTAGAGCAGAAGGAGAACTGCAAAACCCAACAGAAGTTGCAGATCAGCAATATGGAAACTGGAGAGCAGCAAAGACGTAAGCAGGAGTTTTGAAAAGGTGACAGAGATGAAAATATTCTAACTTTAAAGTAGAAATATATAATAAGATAGAATAGGGAAGACAGAGCAACAACAAAAATGATAATTTGAATACAAATAGCATAAAACAAGGTAACTAACTTAAAGTACTTAATTATTTAACAATTTAACTTAAAATTTCAAATATTAAACCAGAAAAAACAGATAAGTATCTAAGAAGACTGTCCTTTGGGGCAGGGCATGACATTACCACCTCCAGATCCAAGCTCAGGATGTGCTTGGATATAAGAGTTGATGGCATCAGGACAGTTTTCAAGGTTGGACAATGGCTCCCAAGAACTCTCCTCAACGGAATATCTCTTCCAAAGAACCAAGTATTAGAGTTTACCATAGTGATAACAATGGTTGATAATGGAGTCAACCTCATACTCAGGAGTTCCTTGGACCATGTGAGGAGGAGGAGCTTTGTTGTTCTGATGAGAAGGAGGAGGAGAAGTCTGGAGTTTGAGGAGGGACACATGGAAGACGTCGTGAATGCAATACCCTGGAGGAAGTTGAATACAGTATGCAACCTTTCCAAATCTTTCTGTTACAAGGAAAGGCCCTATGAATTGTGGACCAAGATTAAAAGAGGGTCATCTGATAGGAAGATTCTTTGTATTAAGATATACAAGGTTGTTTACTTGGATGCTCTTTCCTTCCTGACAGTAACGGTTGACCTGGACCTTGTAAACCTTAATAGCATTAGAGAGATTCTCTTTTAAGGAATTCTGGATGAGTTTTAGCTGGACAAGAAACTCCTTGGCTAACAGGGAACAGACAGAGGAGATGACAGAGGGAACAAAGGCAGGAGTATAGCCCAAATTTTCCATAAACAGGGTCATTTTGGTAGAGGAATGGGGAGTAGCGTTGCAGGAATACTGGGCCAAAGGTAGGTGAGAAGCCCAATTGTCTTATTGTTTGTTGGAGAAGCAGCAAAGGAAAAATTCTAGTGTCTGGTTTATATGTTTGTTCTGCCCATCAGACTGGGGATGATAGGACATGCTAAGGGAAAGGTGGACACCTAGCTGAGTCATAAACTCCTTCCAGAACAGGGAAAGGAATTGTGGTCCACAGTCAGAGGCAATATCTCTTGGAGCACCATGGTGGATGAAGACGTTTTTAACAAAGAGGGAAGCAGTCTGCTTTGCAGTGATGTTAGAATTACAAGGAGCAGAAATAGCTTGCTTTGAGAATCTGTCTACAATGACCAGTATGGCATCAAAACCTTCAGACTGAGGAAGCTGGATAATATAATCCAAAGAGACAGACTGCCAAGGACCTTCAGGGACTGGGAGGAGGCATAGAAAACCCACAAGTTTCTGGGTGGAGTGTTTGCTTCTCTGGAAAACTAGGCAACTACTGACATATGACTTGAAAGAGGTGGACATCTTTGGCCACCAGAAGTGATTGTAGAGTTTAGAAAGTGTTTTCTTATGTCCAGAGTGGCCTACAGCAAGGGAATCATGGAACGTGATGGTTAGAAGCGTTTGAAGGTCCAGAGAAGGAACTACCAAAAGGTTGTTGAAGTATAACACACCATCTATCAGAGAGAAGGAAGGATTTGTGACTGTCTTATTGTTTGTAAGAGTGTCAATGATATGAGACAAGGCTTTATTGGAAAGCCGGGATTTGTGGATTTGCTTCAGTATATTGGGGGTTGTAGTACTGATAACATTGAGTTCAAGGAAGCTCTCAGGTGGGAGGACCATCTTGGTGTTAAGGATTTTTTAGTCTTTGTCAACATTGGATAATAAAGGATGACAACTAAGCGCGTCAGGTAGGGTATTGAGTATACCCTTCTTGTACACAAGCTTGAAGCAGAAATTTGACAGCTCCAGTACCCATCTAGCGTGTCTCTAGGAGATGCGGCGCAACTTGGTAAAGTAAAGCAAGTTCTTATGGTCCATGTAAATGAGGAAAGGCTCATCAAGTCCCTTAAGGTAGCAACGCCAATGCTTGAGTGTTTTGATGATGGCAAGAAGTTTCTTGTTGTGTATGGGGTAGTTCTGTTCAGCTTGAAGGTGTTTTTGAGAGAAGTATGCAATGGGGTGTTGCATCCCATCCCCCCAAGCTGAAGAAGAACACCTCCAACAGCATAGTTGCTGGCATCAGTCTCAACCAAGAAGGGTTTGGAAGGATCAGGCATCAGGAGAACGGGAGTGGAGACAAAGACAGCTTTGGTAGCATCAAACGCGAGCTGGGCCTCAGAGGTCCAGACAAAAGGAACGGAAGGAGAAGTAAGGGTAGTGAGAGGCAAAACTAAAGAAAAATATTTCCACAAACTTACAGCAATAGTTTGCCAATCCAAGAAAACCACAAAGTTGTGCACAAGTCTTGGGAACAGACCAGTTTTGGATAGCATCCACCTTGCTAGGAGAGACAGCAAAACTGTTTTGAGTGACAACGTAGCCAAGGAAATTGACCTTGGTGCAGAAGAATGAGCACTTTGAAGATTTTGCAAATAGGTTGTATTCTCAAAGTCTCTGGAGTACCTGGCAGACGTGGGCAACATGGTTGTCAATGGAAGAGGAGTATATGAGAATATTGTCAAGATAGACGACAACAAACTTGTTAAGGAAGGGCAGAAGTGCCTCATTCATTAAGGCCTTAAAGGTTGACGGAGCATTACATAATCCAAAGGGCATTACATTTTACTCATATAAACCAAATGAGGTACAGAACACAGTCTTCCATTTGTGGCCAAGAGAGACTCTGATATGGTTGAAAGTGCTTTGGAGGTCAATCTTAGTGTATACAGAACTACCAGCAAGGCAATTGGTCAAAGCCTCAGCAGAGGGAATAGGGCATCTATCCTTGATTGTGATCTCATTGAGAGCTCTATAGTATATACAAGGGCGCTTAGAGTCATCTGATTTACTGACAAAGAAGATGGGGGGAAACATGGAGATGTGGATTGTGAGATGAAGCCTTTTGAGAGTTCCTCATTGATGTAGTTCTTTAGTAGGGTGTTGTCTGAGTCAGAGAGGGGGATAAGCCTTCTTCAGGGAGGAGTGTGGCCTGGCTTAAGGTTTATCTAGATATTGTAGGGTCTATGAGGAGGTAGCAAGTTACATTCCTCTTCACTAAAGCAATCCTTGAAGTCAGAGTAACAATAAGGTAATCCATCCTTGTCCTTGGCAGAAAGAGTATCCGTGATTTTACTAGAGATGGTAGTCAGATTCAGTTTGGAGGGAATTGGACAAAGAGTACCGGATACAAGGGGCAGCAGTTTGACAATATAATTCCTGTCTTGAATACTGCTATTCACCATGTTTTGATTTCACTTTCAGTGGTTCATTTCAAAGACAAATCTCTTGCTCTCGCTTTTGCCTCTCAAAATGAGTTGATGACTGAATCAGGAAATACAATTGTTTGGTTTCTTGACTCTGCGCATCTCACTTGCCCCACTCATGCTTGTGGCAAGTGATCCTACTGTCCTGGTAGTGTTTTGTGGTATTCCTAACCACTATATATTCCATTTTGTATTCACCAATAAAAATTAAGTTCTATTCACATTCTTGTCTTTGTGTTTTCCAGTACTTCCACGCCTCTCTCTAGCCACAACTAGTAGAGATTATTCTTCCAGGGCTGCAAGGTAATCACATAGCCTTCCCTGTCATCTAACCAAGACTTAGTACAAATCCAATCCTAAGGTTAGGATTTCCTTTTGTGTGTCTGTGCTGCGCCTTAGAACACTACAAAAATGGTGCTCACTACAGGGGCTGTAAGCCCCTTGGTTATCCCCTTTGCATCCACGTTTTCAGGTCCTTTGCCTCCGCCTATACAAGAGCCAACTTCACCTGAAATTACTAGTCCTCCTATTGAGGAAAATATTGCCAACCTGCCTATTACCCCTACTGTACTAAACCTCAGGAATGGTCCCCGCCTAGTTGCTTACCCCATGGGTACCCCTGACTTAGAACAAGTCATGGCAGTAGCCCTTGGAATAGCCTGTGAAGGAACCATCCCTTGTCTTCAGCTGCAGTTCAGTCAAGTGGAATACTATGAATTGATTGTGGCTCCTCAAATTCCTCAACATCTCCTCTCAGCGGCTGGCTCTGCTGAACACTTACTATTGTCCTTTGTGCAGCCTGCCTTGGCCCACCATCAAATGGTGTTGGGGCTCCATGTCCAAGAAATCTTATCTCTACAAGTAGCGGTTACTCATCATTGGGACCAGTTTTCTGCATACCAATAGTGGATCCATTCCCTGTTTTCCTTGGTATCTGAAAATCAACGCAACTCTGTTACCTCCCAGACCTGTTTGGTTAACTCTGTTGAATGTATGCTCCAGTTCATCCCAGATTATGTGAGAGAGCGTCTACACAAGTTTCACCAGCTAGAACAACCCTGGCAAACTCAAGTAGATTCCACCTTAAACGCTTACCTCTCCAACTTTGAGCAACTTGTGCGGCAGCTCAATGCATTCAGCATGTATTCTTTTGAGCAACTACAGCAAGTAGCAGACTTTGCAGCTAACAGCCTTAATGAACTAAGTACAGTGTTTGAGCAAGAGAGAGCTGCCACTGCTGCTGCTATAGCCAAACTCCAGAGTCAAGTGAATGAATTATCTACGCCCAAGCCAGATGTTCCGCCCTCTCCCCCTTCTGATGACCTAGTGTATTGAGAGCAGAGAATATGGGATGCTATTTGAGAACTATGTATAACTACTCACAGTCAAGGACATCCTATCAAAGCCCCTCAACCTGATCCCCAGATGCTTGAGTTGACTACCCAAGTTGCTGAGCTACAGCAAGAGCTTGCTGCCCTATGCAAGATGATGGAAGCTGCTGCTAGTCCAGTTGGGGCTGTTGATGAGGATGGTTGTTGCCCTGGCTTACCAGGAGCCCCTCAAATCCAATGTTCTAGGGAACCAATTGCCCTAGCTAACAAGGTGGATCATTTAAAGCAGGACCATACTGAGCTGGGTAGAGATGTACAAGAGATGAGTGAATTGATTGAATCTGTGAACAACAGGTTTTCCCCTTCCCTCTCAGTAGGGCCATCCCTTACTACTCAACTGGCTGAGCTCTCCACAGTAGTGACCACCCAAGGTCAACGCCTAGATGCTACTGTACAACAGACCACTCAAGCTGTCAACACAGCTGCCTGCGCTGTTGAGATCCTGACTACCCTTGAAGAGAGTGTTTGTCAGCTATGGGATAGACAGCCCCCCTCTGAATCCAAAGCAGGTTTTTTCCTGCGTATAAACATACTCAATAGCAACAATGATGGCCCAACTCCCAAAGCACATTTTAAGCCTACCTTTAAGCAAGTCTTTGACCCCAGAACCTCAACCATTGCAGCTTTCCTAACTATCTAAAAAACTGCCATGAGACAAGCATCAGACAAGGTTAAGAAAGAACATATTCTGACCTGTCTACACCCAACTTGCCAGGAGGTGGTGGTGCCTGAACTACCCACCATTAAGATGTGGGAATATATGAAGCAGCTTTTGATTGACAAGTTTGGTGGTGACCTTAGCCTGGAAGTAAAAAAGAACGCTTTTATGCACATTGCTTTCAAGCCTAAAGAGATGCTAGCTGAGTTTGCAGACAGTGTAAAGTTACGCCTCCCCCTTAGGCCTCCACTTCAATTCCTGCCAAATGCTTGGGAATTTCTACCAAATTATGTTTGAATATTTATCTGAAAGATTACTGAAAAAGCCCAAGAAAGGCCATCAATTTAATATTTTAGAATTATTCTGAAGATGCCCCCGCCTAACCCACCCAAGAGACATCTCTGGTTAAATATCATGTGCAAGAGCAGCCAGGAGCAGTGGTAATTGCATCCAAAGCATATTCCTGATGTTATTTGGTTCAGTTTTCCTTTCAACTATGTCCATTCAAAATTTGTCAAGATCTTCCTGCCTCAAGAAATGCATTTTTATCCGCTCATATCATTGGTCAATTGGTTTGTGATAATCAATCTACCACTCTAATCCTATCACATCCCTTAAATGAATGCAAGTGTTGTAAAAGACCTTGCTTCATCATTCTCTACTCTAATAAAGTTCAAAAAAATTTAGTTTAATTTGGCCTTCTGGTTTTACCTGTTGCTTTTGGTGTTCAGTTGATCCCTTCTCCCCTTTGGCCTCCCAGGAATTGTTGGCAGCAATATTTTGGTTGCTGCTGAAACCGCAATTTTATTGTGGTTGAGAGCTCGGTTTTATTTCCTCTTAACCTGCTCCCCAATTCTCACAGACACATTCTATATGGAAGGATAGCAACTGATAACAAGCAGAGAATTGACAGCCCATGAAGCTTACATGGCTTGCGCTCAAGCCCTCAAAGTTAACCAGCTTCTGTGTCTTCACTTCAAAGCCCATAAAGCTATGCTTTCCTCTATGAAGAGCATAAAGACGCTGTTGCAGGACATGCACCTTACCCATTCTGGAGCAGTTGTTAGAGAAAGTTGAGCTGCTTCCAACTCTGGTTCATCTTCCTGTGGTCCTTGCATTATTACCATGAACTCACAAAAGTCTCCTTGACATCAAGGTTACCACAACTGTAGGCAGATAGGTCATCATTCTTGAGTCTGCACCAACCCTTGGGTTGAAGGAGCTGATCCAAAAGAGAAGGCGGGAAAAGAACAGTCAACCTAGAGGCAGAGACGCTCTTGGTTGAAAATTCTTCCCAGTCTCTTTCAATTCCTCCCTCTATATCTGACTCTGAGCCTGCTGACAATGAGGCTCCTCCTATCCTCATTTTGTTCCTCAATATATCTGATGACTCTGACCTGGATGACTCTGATACTGACAATGCCAATGCATATGGGTACTCTATTCTGGCTGTTCCTGAAACCATCACAGTCCCCTATAAATTGCTCTCAGGAAAGACTACAACTACCACTAAGCCTTTGCCTGAAGCCAAAGAAGTTGTCTCTTGCCCTTACCTCACTCAAGCTAAGAGGTCTCCTGTGGTAGTGAAGTTGTCAGAAGAAGCTGCCAAGCTTGCTGATACTGTCTTCAAGAATGTATTTGCTTTGCTCCCTCTCCAAACTGTTTATAAGGAGTTCCCAGGGTTAAGATGCATGATTAATAAGTGGCATAAGGAACTAGCAGAGGCTCAAGATATCTTGGCTGTCCTTCCATCATTTGGTTGCACTACCACTATAGTAGAGATATCCATTCAAAAAGTGAAGATTAAGGCCGCCTTAGACACTAGTTTTCCTGTCAATGTTGTCTCCTCTAAGCTTGTGAAGAAACTCAAACTTGCCCCTGACCTTAACTATCACCAGTTGTATGGCACAGCTGAACTGTCTATGACCCGCGCCATAGGGGCGTACTCCGCTCTACCCATGCAGTTTGGCAAGCTTCTTCTAGCTGCGCCAGCAGTTGTCTTGGAAAACAAGAGTCACAATCTCTTAGTTGGTACTCAGTTCCTTAGGGAATACAATGGGATAATCAACTTGAAAGATGATTACCTCTCTATTCTGGGATACAAAGTCCCTCTGATCTTTGAAGAGCCGGTCAAAGTTCCCGGGAAACGCCTCAAGACATGTGCCTTGCAATATCCCACTGGGGTTTTCAACCTCAAATATTGCACCCACTCTTCAAACATGAAATGTCCACCCATAGCTTGTCCTGCGTGTGAGGGGATCCCTCTCCTAGCCACATTTGCTGTCACCATCCTCCCTGGCTCCCAGGCCATTCTAGACTCCCAGATATCATATGAACTACCTGAACAAACCTTCTTGGAGTTGTACTCTCCCCCCTCATTAGAGCGCAACAAACCTTACCTCTGTCCTGTAATCCTAGACGTCTCTCATAAGGATCCTGTTCAATTGTTGGTAGCCAACCTGACTGCTCTTCCCATGACCGTGTCTAGGGGGCAGGTAGTTGGATACGGCAAGTTGTTGAGCGCTCCTGATGTCTTGTCTCTTCATCCCTTTGACATGCTCCAAGATTTTAACCTACCTGAGGATAAACCCCAAGTCCTATCCTTGTTCATTGTGTAAGACTTTCCACAGCTGTCCCCAGTTCAACAGAAAGAGGTGCTAGACCTGCTAGACCAATTTTCCAACATTGTTGCTAAGGACAGTACCAACTATAGGTTAGCCAAGGTGTTATTCATCAAATTGACACTGGCAACGCTCCTCCCTTCCATGCTAAACCATATTGTTGCAGCTGTGTAGAGGACGCCCAGGTATCTAAAGAGCTCAAACAACTGTTGGACGCTGGGCTGCTGGCACCTTCCCAAAGTCCTTGGGCATCCCTGCTACTCATCTTAAAGAAGAAAAATGGAGGTCATTGTATTGTGATGGACTACTGCCAATTGAAATCCTTGACCAAGAAGGACTCATACCCCTTGCTGTGTTCAATGATGCTTTCCAACATCTTGGAGGCTCTAAGTTTTTCTCTGCAATGGATCTGGCATCTGGATACTGGCAAGTTGATCTGTTGCCTGAGGATTGCCAAAAGCCGCGCTCATTACATCTGAAGGGCTTTTTGAGCCTACTTGCATACTGCAGGGACTCTGCAATTCCCTGTCCACCTTCCAAAGGGCCATGGACTCCATCCTCTGCAACTTGAAGTTGTTGTGCGTCTTAGTATACTTGGATGATATAATGGCTTTCAGTGCTACCTTCACCAATCACTTGGCTCACCTCAAAGAGGTGTTCATAAAGATTCAGGAAGCTGGCCTCAAACTAAAACCTTCCAAGTGCGCCTTCTTCAAAGAGTGTCTTGAATTCTTGGGCCATGAATTTACCAAGAAAGGGATTTTCCCAATGACTAAGAAGGTCGAGGCCATTGACAAAATGCTTCTGCCCACCAACCTGCAAGAGGTACAAGTCTTTCTAGGGATGATGGGCTATTATAGACAGTTTATCCCTGACTTTGCCAATACTAGTGAACCTCTAGTCCAGCTGTTACATAATATGACTTTTGAATGGACTGCCAGTCAGCAGCAAGCCTTTGAAACCCTTAAGCAAAAACCCAAAGAGGCGCCAATCCTAGTGTATCCTGACTATGATAAGGAGTTCATCCTGTACAACAACGCTAGCAATCTTGCTATTGGAGCTATTCTGGCCCAACTAGACAACAAGGTTGTAGAACATTCTGTGGCTTACACTTCTTGCGTGCTAAACAAGCATGAGAAGAACTAGTGTCACTGTTTTGGAGTATCTTGCCGTGTTGCATGCAGTCAAGCAGTTCCGCCACTACATATATGGTACCCATTTCACAGTTGTCACTGACCACGCTTCACTTAAGTGGTTACAACAATATAAGGAGCCTGAAGGGCGCCTAGCTAGATGGGCTCTACGTCTCCAAGGATACGACTTCACTATGCTCCATTGCCCTGGGATCTAACATCAGAACGCTGATGGGCTATCCAGAATGCCCATTCTTGCTTTGCATTCTGCAGAGGCTGATCAGTTGTACAAACTAATTGTATACCCTTCTTCTTGGGAAAGCAAGACAGAAGAGGTCCAACTGGCCTTGTCCAAGCTATCTGAAGTTACCCTCATACGCAACAACCAGAACTTCAAAAAAGTATGAGACCATTATCTGCCTTATGTACAACCCAGTCTTTGGCTCTTGTTGGTGTTGCAAGCTCATAAAGAGACTGGGCATGGAGGTATTGCCAAGACCTTTGACTGGCTTCAGAAGAACTACTTCTGGGAAAACCTTTGCCTGCTGATCCCAGATATCATAGCTAGTTGCATCAACTGCCAGCTGCAGAGGTCTTGAGCTTCTGACCACAAATTCAATTTGGTTTCCCTCAACATGCCTTTCATACTGTCAGCATTGACGCAGTAGATCCTCTCCCCCGCTCACGTTCTGGGTGTTGCTTTATTCTGATTGCTGTTGATCACTTCAGCAAGTGGGTAGAGGCTTGCCCTAAAAAGGACATCACAGCTAAGACAACTGCTGCCTTCCTGTTACAGGATGTTTTCTACTGCCATGGCTGTCCTCAAGTGTTGCTCTCAGATAATGGGACTAACTTTAATGCTAAGTTGATAACCTCTGTTGTCAAATCTTTGGGGTCACATCAGGCCTTCTTTGCCCCTACAATCCTTCTACCAATGGGGCAGTCAAGCGTGCAAATTCAACATTGGTCTCTATCATGAGGAAGCTCACCTACTCTGACGCTACCAACTGGGACCTATACTTACCTGCTGCTCTCTTTGTGTACTGTATTAGCAAACATTGTGTCACTGGATACTCCCCTTTTGCTATGTTATATGGGCAAGAGGCTACTACCTCATTGCTCTTGGGGGGGGGTCCTGCTTTCCTCTGATAAGGCCATGAATGCTGACAACCACATCAAGGATCTAGTCAACCGCATAATTGATATACAGGTCACTGCCTACACTTCTACATACAAGACTAAGATGCTTGAGCTTTTTCCTGATAATGCTGGACGCTCCCCCTTTCCTGAATTTGATGTTAGTGATCATGTTTTTTACTACTAAAACAGAGTAGGTGGGCGCGCGCATAAGTTAGACACTCTGTGGATTGGCCCTTTGGAAGTGACTTTTAAACAAGGGTCCAAATACACTGTAAAGCTCCTCTCCAGTGGTTGTCCTTTTGCTTGAGTGCATGTCAAGTTCCTCCACAAGTACCTCCCCCTAAGGCTAATCTAGGGGAGGGCAATGTTGTGAATATTGCTATTTACCATGTTTTGATTTTGCCTTTGGTGGGCTATTTTGAAGACAAATCTCTTGCTTTTGCTTTTGCCTCTCAAAATGAGTTGATGACTGAATCAGTAAATACAATTGTTTGGTTTCTTGACTCTGCGCATCTCACTTGCCCCACTCATGCTTGTGGCAAGTGATCCTACCGTCTTGGTAGCGTTTTATGGTATTCCTAACCACTGTATATTCCATTTTGTATTCACCAATAAAAATTAAGTTCTATTCACATTTTTGTCTTTGTGTCTTCCAGTACTTTCACGCTTCTCTCTAGCCACAAATAGTAGAGATTATTCTTCCAGGGGCGCCAGGTAATCACATAGCCTTCCCTGTCATCTAAACAAGACTTAGTACAAATCCAATCCTAAGGTTAGGATTTCCTGTTGTGTGTCTGTGCTGCGCCTCAGAACACAACAATTGCATGTAAATGAAATCTTGTTGTTTGGGTGATCAAAGTTAAGCAAAGACTCTCTCAACCACAGGAATCCAAGGATTAATGGGAAGGATAATTTGGGGGGAGGAGTTACATGTGACGCAGAATGGAGAGCCCTCCAAGTCAATGGTGAAGGGTTAGAGGATAGGTGTGGCGCCAGTGATAGTGTTATTTATCACCTTAACGTCAGGGGACCTGGAAGCAGGGAGTCCAATTAGTTTAGCAAGTTTCTCCTCAATGAAGTTGGCATTGGCGCCAGTATCAAGAAGAGCAAGGACCTTGATCTTTCCCAACTGTCCATAATTAGTTACTAGGACAGTAGGTGACTTGGAAGTGTTGATAAGGGAAAGCAAAATGAGAGTGGAGGTCTTGCTTACAAAGGAGGAACACTTGGAGAGAGGACAGGCTGGTAAAAGATGGTCCTTTGATTCATAGTAGGAGCAGAGGTTATTGTTCCTTCTTCTAAGGACTTCCTTGGCAGTAAGGCATAAACCTCCCCCAGACTTTGGCTTGGTGCCAGGTGGAGGGGTTGAAGAAAGTGGTACCTTGTCTGGTACAAACAACCAAGCTGCAGGGGATAGGTTAGAAGAAGGATGTGTTTTTGAGGAAAGGTATTTTTGGTTCCACTTAACCACCTCTCTGATAAGAGGTTCTAATTTGTCGGGGAGGTTGTGGTGGACCAAAAATTCCTGGAGCAATCTGTTGAGGCCTATTTTTTAGAAGCTACAAGCCTCAGCGTCAGAGGCTTGTAGTCTTGACTGAAGAGAGCAAAACTTACGGTTGTATTTGCCAAGTGGGAGCAAACCTTGTGTGAGACTTGCAAAACAAGAAGCAGAGGGAGTGGATGACTCTTCATCTTCTCCAGAGAAGGATGAGAGTGAACTGACAAAGAGGTTGTAGTTCTGGAGGATACCTGGGTTGCGTATTGAGTGAGAGCTAAACCAATCTCTGTAGTGACCAATGAGCTTTTCCAAAAGATAGAGGACCTTCTGGGAGTTGATGGAGAACTCAGATCCGTACAGTAGTTTTAAAAGCTATGGTGACAACCAAAAAAACTTCAGATTTAAACAAAATGATTTCAGATTTGAACAAAATCCAAGTTGCACAAGATTCAGGATTCAATTAATTTATAAAATTTTAGTTAATAAATGAACTGTCAAACAAAAAACAAAATTTCATTAGCCCATCATACAAAATTATATCAAACATCAAGCCGTGTAGTTCAAACCATAAACAAAATGAACTGACGCAACAAGTGAAATGAATGGATGCTATTCTGAAATATATTATAATCCAATCAGGATTTGTACAAGGCACCAACAGAAGGACTAAAATGAAACAAAATTAGAGAAATCTAGAAGCAAAATTCCACAAGCACAAAATAAAATGAACTCACACAAGATGTGTAGTGTGAGCAGCCTAAAATAGAAATATAACAGTTTAACAGCCAATCAACAGCTATCTAATTTAGGAACAGAGGCATTTTATTTATTTTCATGGCTTCAGATTTGTATGGAATGGTTTTGAGAACCTTCCAAATATGGGCTCAAGATTACAATAAAAATAAATCATTAAATTTTAAAATTTCTACTTTTAGTGATTTTATCCTAGGTTTTTTTACAATGGTTTTTACTAGCAATATCTTTAACAGCGCCAGCAGCCAAGCCAACAGCAGCCAAGCCATCTTCAATGGAGGCAAGGCTCAGAACATGGAGGCACCTGTTTACACCCAAGCCTTTGAGGCGGGTAACAAGGAAGCTGACCTGTACCTGACCACCAACCCCTATGGCTTTGACTTGTTCAGTAGTCACGCAGTGTCTAGCTCTGCCCCTGCTCCCATACCCATCCCCACACAAGCTGCCTGCCAACCAACCAATCGGGATGGTAACCTTGATTTGGAACAACTTTTTTGCCACCACCCAACCTGCCCCCCTATAACCAATCAGGCTTCAGCTCCCCTGGCCCAGCGCCCCAAGCAACAAATCATCACTGCCCAAATTCTTCAGGAAATTGTGTCACTGAATCTACAGGGTCTGTCCTGGGAACAGATTGCCACCCAGTTACAATATACCCAAGCTACTGTCATGCGGGAATTCAACAACCTGATGAACAGGGGGAATCTTATTGGGACAGCCAAGAAGCCAAAGAAGGCCCCAGAGTCCTAAATCAATGAGGCATACCCAATAATGCTTGATCTCCTCCAGCAAGACCCCAAGCTTCCCCTAACCCAGGTCCACAAACAGCTTTTGCACCATAACATATGGGTCTCCAAGCGCATGGTACAGCTCTGGATGCACAGAAAGGTGGCTTCCATACAGGTTCTTACCCATTTTGCTGGCAACCAATGGGATGGCGCCAAGGATTCCCTGTATGATCTAGACATCAAATCAACCCTGGTCTGATGCCTGACTAGTCTAACAGATGACACCATGTTCATCTTGTACTACAAGTTATCAATTGTGTTTAACAATTTTGGTGAGCAAAGAAAAGCTGTTGCCAAGAATAGAAGGAAGAAGGTCAAGAAGGGAACATTTATTGATGCATTTCTGGCTATTTCAGCCAAGGGTTTTGTCTACTATTGGACAAACACAGATTTTATTGATGGCTACTTGTACAGCTACATCCTTGGTGGATTACTTGGCTCCTGGGATGGCTTGAATTCAAAGCATCAGGTTTTCTTGAGCCATCAGATAGAGGGTGGCTCCACTGCCCTTGAGGCCATCCAGCAACGCAGGCACCAGGCCTCTGTGTACCCAGCTGGCCACGCAGATATCCATCTGGCTGATGTTGTCTTCTTTAACATTGGAGATACACTACAGGAGTGCCGCCCTCAGACTTTCAATGACCTCTATCTTGGAGTCCTTGACCACAATTTTCTCTTTGGCTGCCAAATGGTGGCTGACTTATTTGCCCAAATTGTCTTTCATGTGAGCATGGGCAACCAATCACAGAAAGACAAGCACCTTCCACCTTGGGCCACTGCCACCTACCAGCCTATCCAGCCAATGACTGATGAGGAATACAACAAACGTTATATGGCAGCCATCACACAAAATTCTCCTGCCTCCACCCTTGCCACCAACACCCCTCACCTTCAAGCCCAACCCACCCAATCCCAGACCCCCAGGCCAGCACTGCCTCTACTTCTTTCTTCCTGCGCTATTCTGCCTCCTAGGCATCACTCTTCCCCACCCCAATAAACCCATGTTGCCAAACATTTTCTATTTATATTATCTTTATTTTGAATTTCAATTGTTCATGTTCTCTTTGTTTATAGTTGGTTTATTCTTTATGTTCAGCTTATTTCTATAAAATCATATATTTACTATGCCATGTATCTAGATCCAGAACACAGTTATTTTTAGTACCCAAACACAGCCCCTTGTGAAAATATTAAAACAATTTGGTAATCAACTAATTTTGAATTAGAAAATTATAGGTTAACTGTTTTTAGATAAAGTTATTACTGATCCAAATTCAAAACCTTAATGATAAACTTTAAGCCAATAAGGAGCCAAGTGATAAAGTGATTGTTGTGACATAAAGGGTCATTCAATAATTCTTTGATGCATGTGTGCTAATTAAAATGATTGGCTGGATTTTTTGCTATTGTACAACATTGCCACTGTGGCAAGCTGTTGGCAAACTAGTGCTAAACCAGCAGCTAATTGGGCACTAGTCCACCAATAACCTGCCACAGCAGTAATGGCATACAATAGCAAAAGATCCAGCCAATCATATTAATTAGCGCACATGCATCAAAAAATTATTGAATGACCCTTTATGTCACAAAAATCACTTTATCACTTGGCTCCTGATTGGCTTAAAGTTTATCATTAAGGTTTTGAATTTGGATCAGTAATAACTTTATCTAAAAACAGTTAACCTATAATTTTCTAATTCAAATTTAGCTGATCACCAAATTGTTGTTAATATTTTCACAAGGGGCTGTACAAAGCACCAAAAATAATATGGTAATTAAGGAAACAATGCCAACACAAAGCAAATAACACATATTGAGTTGAGCGTAAAACATATACACAATGGGTAAAAAGATAGGATAATGTAGTAAATGGGGAAAAAGGAATAATCAAAGAGTCTACAGTATCAAAATAATACAGAATTTATTGGGGCAAAAGCTATAAAAACATATTAAATGATTAATAAAAAATTAATGAGAGAATTAGAGAAGCTTTTGAAGGATCTCAACTCAGCAATTGCTGAAATTAAAGAGATTTACTGCAAGGTCAAAGCAAGAGTTAAGTCTGCTGTCCTTAAAGGGGACAAAATTGAAAAGGTGTCCGCCAAGGCACTTATGGCCAAGATTCATGACACCCCCAAAACAACAATTGAACAGCTTTTAAATGTACATAAGCACGTCATGGAAGGCCCTTGATTCAAGTTCTTTTCCCTCTCTGCACCGTCCATCTGGACTAACAACCCTGAGATTTATGAACATCTCAAATCTGCAAAGCGCACACAAACTGTGAACACTGAATTTCCAGCACAATTACTTGCCCCAAGAATGGTGAAGCCTGCTGAAGCCACCAGCAAGGAGGAAACCTGTGAAGTTAATCTAAAAAAAATTAATAAAAACTTTAAAATACTCACCTTTTTTAGAGAGCATTAATGGTGAACTCTGCCAGGTCTTGGTTCCTTTTGTCCTGCCCACATTCTATTTGAATTTTGCCACTCACGTGGTAAAACAACTATCTATCACCCCTGTCTTGCAGGAGCTCAAAGACAGGGTCTAAGGGTCCTTTATTATGTTGCAGGAGGTGTTGGCAGAACTTACGCATGCCAAGGGGGCATCTGAGTGGGCAGTTACTGCCTACAAGGATGCCCAATTGGTCCGCATTGACCCTGTGGTCCTCAATGGAGTTTACTGTGTAAACTCTATTGAGCTTGTTTGGGATATCTTGGCAACGCTCCCATTCAATAATGTACTGGAGATGGGCCAGGCCCATGCAGCTGCTTGCTTCTGCTACCCCTTGAGGCACACGCTCTCTTACCTGATGGACAACTTTGGGCGCACGGTGGGAAAATTGGCTGTTGTAGACGCAACAGCCGTCAAGAAAACCAAAATCCTCTTAGCAGACTTTGGGCTGGCATGGAGTGCCAATGAGATGGGGTTCCCTGCAGTCATGGAGCTGACCCTTGCAAAGACCAAGCATGAAAAGAAGATCAGTGCAGTTTTCAATAAATTATGCAAGTTTACGGAAGCCTTTGCTGGGCAAAGGCTTCATCTGGTGATTTACCTGGAGTATCTCTTCTACTTTGGAATGGGTGCCAGCGTGGAGGATCTTGACAGGGTCCTCCTAGGAATTGACAAGGCCAGGCTCTCCCTGGACGGGAAGAAGGTGTCCCTGGGTATGACTTAGTGGATCACGTCATCCAGGACGCCCTGGTCCTGGCTGGTATCTACGGTTTTGCAGCCCCGCCAGAGAAGCTGCTACTCCATTTGCACCTGACCCTAATCCCTTTTACTAGCCGCCGTGAATATTTTAATAAGGGTGTATTCACCGCCCACAGTGTGACGGTGGAGGTTGTGCGCCACCTCTATTGCGTGGTGGGTACATACAGAAGAACTCACTACAGGCACTCTTAATAAATTCTCTCTTCCAATAAATTTCATTACAATTCATATTATTTTTATTATAATATTATATTTCAATAAAATCTACTTCTAATTTGTACACATTACATTTAACTTTTTAAATTTGATTTTTATATGTATTTGCCAAAGTGATATTAATGCGTTTGCGTAATCCAGTATCAAGCGTTTGGGATACCCTTAGATGACACAATAAAAAATGATTATAAATAAATTACTAACCTTCATTGATTGTCCTGCTGAATGTGATTGCAGGCTTGGAAACACATAAATATAAAATGATAACTAATAAATCTTGAATAGTAAATTAGATAATATAAAAAAGTTGGACAAGCTAAGCCTTTAATTGATTGGCTGTTTGGTAAGGCAAGCAGGGATGAACAAACCAGTATGGCCATAGAATTTGGCCACAGTCTCAGCTGGGAGGGTGTGGATCCCAGCCTGCAGCAAATTAAACAGGTCTTTGGTCCCAGTTGGGGTTCCTTGCTTGAAAACTTGCTTGAGCCACCCAAATACTTCCTTGATGGGATTTAGGAAGGATGAATAGGCTGGGAAGAAGATAAGATGCAAATTTGCCGTGGCCAATTGCTAGGGGCCCACAGCAATGCTGGTGTCAATCATTGGGAATTCCTCAAGAATGTCAGCCACTTTGTGGAGACCAACATTGTCCAACACAATGACATTGATGAAGCCAGGGCTTGTGCGCCTCAGGTGCTCCTGGACCAATTGGAGGAATGATAGAAAGGTATGGCTGTTGTGGGAGCCCAGTATCATTTGGTATAGCTCAACCCCCTTTGGACCAAGGAGAGTCACTATTGAGTAGGCTGTGGCGCAGACTGCAGCATGCTGAGCCATCCCGTCATTTGAGCCTTTGGGGACATAGCCATATGCATTGCACATAGACAAGGCAAATAATGATTTGTCAATATAGTAAAATTTGACCATCCCCTTGGCTTTGAGGGCAGTGTACGCCTCTGTGTAGTTTTTCTGGGCCTCAATGTTGGTTGGGCTATTCTGATTGTACAGAGATACCCCAAGCATTTTCCAGGAAAAGCAAATCTTCTTCAGAAGATGGTAGTAAAAGGAAATGGAAGTCTCAACCCTAAAAGTAGACTTGACCATTGCCTGTATATTTGCCAGTTCAAGATGGCAGTCCCAGGTGATCCACTGGCAGATTGCCCATTTGTGCTCCTTGGTGAGCATTGTGGAAACGCGCATGGATTTCTCTGTGGCAAGGACTCATCCTGTGTTAATGAATTTATTGAAGGTCTTGGAGGCGTACTTGGGATCCACTCCAACAAGGGCCACAGCCGCCTTGTAATCACCCAATTTATGCATTAGCTTAATCAGGATGATGCGTTCAATGTCAGGGATGCGCTTTTGAGCGGGCTTTTGAGCGGTGGGGATTGACTTGTTGGCATTGGGCACAACACAGGGCATGGGCACCTTGGTGTAAAATGCATCAACTTTCTTCAACACTAACTGCCCCTCATCAGTTCTGAAGAACTCAGGCTCCTCATACTCTTCCTGGTTGTCATCACTGATGTAGGGCTCATATGAGGTGTCAAGTACAGGCTTCACCTTCTCCAGCATGGCTGACAGGACCAACTCTTGCCGTTACACAACTTCAAACACATACAAATTAAGTTCTACCTCCTTGTTTCTAACTCTCTTTGTAGTGGTGACCTTGGTGGGCTTCTGGGTCAGCTTGGGAACCTGAGGGTTTATGCTCTGAACCCTAGCAGCTTGTGCTCCTTGAACCAGCTATATCAGTGCAGCGTCACTATGAAACTCTCCTCTCCTGTCTCCTCCTTGAGTAGGCACTTGGGTTGCACTAACTCTATTCTTTGACCTGCAGGGGCAACCACAACTGCAGTGCACAACAGGGGCATTGTTACTCTGGTGTTGTATTCCTTCTGTTTTAAAATTTAATAAAATATTAAATAAATTTCAATTAAGTTACTCCCTAATTTTATTTTTGCTTTTATCTGAATATGGATATTTAATTAGAGTTTTTCCCACCCAATATCCCAATTATAGATTTTTAATTTCTTAATTAGTTGTTTTTGGTTTTACAACGCCCATTTTAGAATACTCAAAAAAATCTACCCATTTTCCTAGATTTTACTGCCAAATTCAAACACCCAACACAATATTTTTAAAATTTATGTTTCAGATCTTGTGTCTTATTTTAGATACCTTGGTATCATTCATGATTACAATCCATTGCACACATTGAGTGAGTGATTTTGTTTACATAGTGAGTTGCTATTGTGTTTTGTTTTTGGTTTGAGTTTTGACTCACCTTGCTTGGGTGTATTTTGTCATCAATTCACATAGTAAACATATGTACACCAAAAGTCAACTCACACCATTTTGTTTGTGAATCAATGTATTTTGTATTGTATTTTGAATAGTTTTGCTTTGAGTGTGAGCCCTTTGTTGCTGTGTTGACTCATTTTGCCCATTAACGCCAATAAACCCTGTTAACAGAATGTATATTTTTACCTGAAAGTTTGATTTTGCTTAAATCTGAAATCATTTTGTTTAAATCTGAAGTATTTTCAGTTGTTGCCATAGCTTTTAAAACTACTGTAAGCAGTAAAGTGGGCCTGTGAATAAGCTAAAGTGTTAAAAATACTAAGGGGTGGTGAACTATGAGCTAAGGTATTGAGAACTACTGTTTGGTTGGTGTAGGAAGTAAGAGTATGTCCATCCTTATTACAAAAAACTTTATCATATAACCAACCAAGTAAAAAAACTACTAGAGATAACAATGTTACAATAATAATAGAGAAAAACAAGGCTAAAAAGATAATAGAAGAAATGGAAAAAGTATTGCCTGGGTCAATCCCATGGGAAGCCAAAATAATGTAAGGTCTTGCCCATAGTGATGCAAGTTTATAAACTAGCGCATGTAAGGCATTAGGATTCATATTTAAAAGGTATGAAAAGGTTAGAACTGTCTGCAAAATAATCTTACAGAACCCTGCTAAAAACCTATACTGGGTTACAAAAGGAGTGATAGAGTTTAAAAACCCTAAGCAAAGAAGATAAAATAATGTGTTTAATAGTGAAAAATTTGTAACTAAGGGAATGTTGATATTTGGATATTCTCCATCAGCAAATTGGTACATATAACTATTGAAAGATTCCTTAAGGGACAATAATGGATACAACAAGCCTAAGGCTTGTTGTTTTACAAGTTCCATTTGTTCAATAAAAGAAAAAGCTAAAATTTAAAACAAATTTATTAAAAATGTATAATTCCTAAAAATTAAGATCTCAAGTTTAAATTTGATAAATAATTGAAGGGTAGAAATTACTTAGAATTTTGGCTTAAAGCCTACTCTTCACAAGTTCTTTATTATATAGGTTTATTTGTTCTCAGTTTATATTGATAGGCAGGGAGGGAAACAGCCAAGAAAAGGAGTAACTGGAGAAAACCTGTGTAAGAACCTGGAGCAGAAGGAGAACTGCAAAAACCAACAGAAGTTGCAGATCAGCAACGTGGAAACTGGAGAGCGGCAACGGCGTAAGCAGGAGTTTTGAAAAGGTGACAGAGATGAAAATATTCTAACTTTAAAGTAGAAATATATAATAAGATAGAATAGGGAAGACAGAGCAACAACAAAAACAATGATTTGAACACAAATAGCGTAAAACAAGGTAACTAACTTAAAGTACTTAATTATTTAACAATTTAACTTAAAATTTCAAATATTAAAAAATAAAAGAAAGATTAATCAAACCAAATAAAACAAATAGGTATCTAAGAAGCCTGCCCTTTGGGGCAGGGCGTGACATTTACAACAAATATTATGTTTTATTTGTCTAAATATAGTAGCACAAAAGCTTTTGATCACTATCATTTATTTCACATTAGGTTTTAAAATTTATGATTTAATTCTTTTTGTACATAAATTTGTACTTTTGGCTTCTATATTGATAAATTTGATTTTTTGATAATTTTAATCCAAAAACAGACACTCAGAACATTTGTTTCCATTTTATGTTCTATATTTTATATCTTAATAAGGATGAACTGGTAGCAGTATTATATATTCACTCATTTGTTTTGATATTTGATTTTTTGTTGTCTGTTTCAGTTGTTATTAGGTTTTGTTGTTGGATCAAGATTTTCACTTTAGTGACTGAGATTATTTTGTTCTTAAAAATCATAGTAAACAGAGTAGCTTTATTTTGTGACTGAAACTCATTTGTTCTAGTTCCTGGTACCCATATTGTTTAATCATCATTTATTTGTTCTCAGTTTACATAATTTGTTGTGTTTCTGGGCATTTTTTTCAATTAGCGCACATTTTCTGTGGAATTAGCTTCTACTTCTATCAAAAAAGTTGAAATTCATTATGTGACTGAACCCATTTGTTCTGAACTGAATTTTTTATTTATCCTAACAGGGTTGAAAATTACTGTACAGATATTATCAATTATATACTTATGGGAATTATAATAAATAAAATAAAGGGAAAATTCAAGAAGAGAATGTGTAACAACCCAACATATATGGTAGTACTCTAGCTAAGTAAGGGGCCAAGTTTTTTTACTTGGAACACTGTCAATGAGGTGACAATTGTGTATACCATCAATACCTAATTAAACCTCTTTGTATGGATGTTAAAATGAGAAAAATTACTGGCAAAGTACGTTAAAACATAGTAAGTTATCATATAAACTGCTATGTACATGATAGAATGGGGTGAGACCAATTGGGGCCAATAGTATAGCTGTGAGGAGTTAAGTTGTGCAGACTCCTCATAGTAATACCCTTTGGTGGATTCAGGTTTAGGGCCAAATGATTTGGATGTGGTTTGGTGGCCCCCAAGGTAAAGTTACACCTCCCCCTTAGGCCTCCACTTCAATTCCCACCAAATGCTTGGGGACCTCCACCAAATTGTGGTTAAACAATTATCCAAAAGTTACTGAAAAAGCCCAAGAAAAGCCCTCAAAATAATACTTGTGGAATTATTTTAAAGATGCCCAACCTAACCCACCCAAGAGACACCTCTGGTTAAATATCATGTGCAAGAGCAGCTGGGAGCAGTGGTAATTGTGTCCAAAGCAGATTTCTCAATTTTTTAGTTGAGTCAGTTTTCCTTTTTGATTCTGTCCATTCAAAATTTTTCAATATTTCCCAGCCTTGAGAAATGCACTCATATTCCCTTATTTCATTGGTTGATTAGTTTGGTGACATTTAACTTCCCATCCAAATTCCATCCCCTCCCTTTAAATGAATGCAAGAGTTGTGAAAGACCTTGTTTCATCATTTTCTACTATAATAAAGTTCAAAATTTGTTAGTCTAATTTGGCCATTTGGTTTTTTCTGTTGCTTTTGGTGTTCAGTTGACTCCTTCCCCTCTTTGACCTATCCAGGAATTGTTGGTAACAACCTTTTGGTTGTTGCTGAAACCATAATTTTTATTGTGGTTGAGATCTTGGTCTTATTTCCTACTAACCTGCCCCCCAATTCTCACACCCAATCCCTAGTCAGGCTGTTATTATAGCAGAGAAGATGAGGTGATTCATTTTTGCCTCCTGGGAAGGGGTGGCAAAGCTTAGTGTCAAGGGCTTCTTTAGTAGTGAAGTCTGAAGTGATTTATGTGATAATATTGAGAGGTGTTCACTCAATGATAGCATAACCTATCACTGAGAAGTGGAACTTTATTATATACTAGTTGGTCTGTAAGGCAGAAATATTGGGAAGCATTAGGTTGGGGAGCCCAGTGCCTTGGTTGTCTCTAAAATTCTCTTTCTTGGTTGGTATTGGAGATTGGCAATTGGGGATGTTTGGCCATACCCTAACTTGTATTTTCATAAGTTTGGTTGGGCTTATTTCATGTACAAAAATTTATTTACTGAATTTGAAGCAGGAATTTGTGCATTGTTGGAGTTTTCAGCTGGTTCCATTTTAGGCAAATTTCAGATCTGGGCAGCATTCTCCTCCATTTCAGGACTTGGAGAAATTCTTACTTTTGATTTCCCAATTGTTTAATTTTTCCAAGAAGTGGGTGTGGCTGGCCTAGAAGGCTGGGTGGGAGAGTGGGCGGCTGCAAGTGCACAGGCAGTGGCTGGCTTTGAAGGCCGCAGACAGGCTACAAAAGGGGTTTTCTATTTTATTTTTATTTTTGAAATCCATTTTTTAAAACACAGTCTTTTGCGGCAGTTTTACCAATTAAGGGATCCTGCTGTGCATATTTAAATATTCTGCTGTGTGGGAAATGTTGCAAATATTGATTATTTTTGCACTGATGTCAGGAATATTCCTGAAAGAATGATACTTTATTTGATATGAATGTTGAGGATTATAGTATAATGCCAAGCCACATAATGTCTATGTATGTCATGGTAGTCATGAGGCTTGTCCAGGTAGTGTTCCAATTAGGATTCAAAATGTTTGATCCCTTAATAATATGGGTGTTAGATAAGAGTGTCACTGATTATTTATCAGTTTTAAAATTACTTATGAAACTACTTCTTCAAGAGGGAGTACTTGTAGATGTTGCAACATATTTCCCTGGGGTTCTGCAAAGCAGAGCTTTAGGAATTTTCTTGGGGCTGTCTGGGATTTGGACCTGATATTGATCCAGTTTAGTATTAGGGACAGGTAGTTGAAAATTATGTTGTTCATCCCTTGCTTTACAGGTACAAAGGCGGTCATGATGCATGAGTTCTAACTCTGTTTGTGTATTAATTACTTTGATGAGATAGGTGTTGTTTGGTTTGATCTTCATGACCATGCCTGGTCCTCTTAATCCTGGTTCCAATCTATGTAGATCATGATTTATCACCCAAATCTTGTTGTCAACTTGAAATTGTTCCTCTTAGAGTGGTATTGACTCTATTTACTCTTTTCTTCTCTTTGGCTCCATGGTCTTGCCTGACATGTATGTTAGGTCATTGTCACTTGGACCTTCTTAGGTAAAGGTAATTTTGATCCTAATTTGGTACTAACAATGGCTGGCTTGTGTTCATAGTCAAGTTCATATGGGCTTTTGCCATGTTACATTTCACATATATGTGGTATATAATTAGCGCTGTTGATAGTATATTGAACCAGATATGGGGGTTGTTGGCAGACAGTTTACTGAGTGCCTCTACAAGAGCACCATTTAATTTTTTCATTCTATTGTTAGCTTATGGGTGATATGGGCTGGCAACAGTGTGTTTGATACCATTTTTGGCAAGGTAGATGTTTTTTTTACAGAAGTAAGTTCAGTACTCCATCTGTGATTAGGATTTCAGGCTTTCCAAACTTGGCAATGATCTCTTTGCCTATGAGCCGTATTACATTATTTCTTTTGTTTTCCCTTATTTTTTAAGCCACAGACTATCTTGTTGCATAATTGATGATTGTGATGATTTATTTCTTGCTTTTACAATCTCCTGAAATGGGGCCTATAATGCACAGTGTCTATGCCTTGAAGGATAACTGGTTTCAATTTGAAATTAATGACTTGGGGGATGCTTTAGAGTGCCCATACTTTTCACATACTTCACATTGTTTTAGTACTTCTTTGATGTTGTCCAAAATGTTGGGCCACCATTATAAAGTCTTAAGATATTCATGCATATTACTACTACAGATGTGGCCCAAATCTCTGTGGTAGCAAAGGGATGTGTCAATATTTTGTTTTGATGGTATGTATGGTACTGTATATTCACTTGATAATATGTAGTGTAGAGTGCCATAGAGTTTCTTGAACAGGTGTTTGTTCTTAATGACTTTTTATTGTACATTCTTTGATGTACTAGGTGAGAACCCTTCTTGGAGAATCCTTATGATTAATATGGACCAATTGGGGTCCTCTCTGTTAGTTCAGAGCAAATTCTTATGACATAGCCTTTATAGGGCGTCTGCAGTAAGTAGTTTCTTGCCTGGTTTATATTTGATTATCATGGGGTACAGTCAGGGCCCGTAATAACCCTGAAAAAGAATTGAATAACATTGATACTAAGGAATGCAAATTTGAAATCACACAATTGGGCCTGATAATAAGGTTTCCTTAACTCACGCCACTATTCTTCTGATGCCAAAATTAATACCCTGGGGACGCTTGCACCTGGAGTCACCCTCAGAAGCACTCTTTACCTCCAGGAATGCTTCTTATTGACCAAAATCCTCAGAAGTTGGGCATTTTGGCCCCCAAAAGATCCCTGGAAGACCACAAGGTTTGGCTCATGCACCAGGGCCTGAAATTAGTGTGTTGCCACCCCTGGGTAACCAATCAGAAGATTCCAGTGCCAGAGAAACAGTGACATGTGACCAGCTAGTCAATCAAGATGCCCTGCCAAGACTAGAGCCAACTTCCCAGCAGTATATAGCTGGGGAAGTTGGAAATTCTTTCCCTGTTGACATCACTTAATAAACTTTTGTTGTTTAATGCACACAGAGCATTTTTACTTTGCAATATTTTACTATATTTTAACAAATTTTATACTGTTGATGCTATCAAATAGAGAGTACCTTCAGCACCAACGCCAGCGCTGGGAAACAGAGAAAATTCTTGCTGCCTCTGACCAACCAACATTAGCCTTTATTCCTTCTCCTAGAGTTCTGGATCAGGAGATAGTTCCTGCTATTGCTCCTTTTCCCCTCCCCTTCTTTCCTGGTATTCCTCTGCTCCACCACCTTGCCCTGTTGAGCCAGCCCATGAGCACTGCTACTGGAGAACTTCCCCTTGTCCCTTTTATCCCATCATACAATTACAGCAAGCTTGGGTTTGCCTACCTGACCATGCTGGGTCTTGCTGAGCAAGTGATTCTCCACATTGGAGTGTGGTGTATTTGGGCTACCGCTGCAACACATGATGAGAATGGCCCTGCCATCTACTGGGCCTTCCAGGCTGGACCCTTCCCTTCAACTAAAGGTTCTCCTGAAAGCAACCCAGGCCATGACAGACACCTTTGAATAAGGTTCATAAATTTGGCTTGTTGTCTTGATAAGTGTTGTTGTGTCTTAAAGAATACCAATGTCTCGTGGTTGGTTAGCACTTTGAATACTTGTGCGCCTTCCAAATAGCAACACCACTTCATTAAGCAATGGGAAATAGCCATCAGTTTCTTGTCATGAATTGGATATTTTTGTTCCTCTTTGGATAGCTTTCTTGATTCATATACCACAGGGAGGAAATACTTTTCTGCAGTTTGTATTCTAAGAACTCCTCCTATTGCAAAGTTAGAGGCATCTGTCTCCAGCTCATAGACCCCTTCAAAGTTGGGGTACTGTGGGATGGGTGTGTGACTATTTGTTCTTTTAATTGTTAGAAATGTTGTTCTCTCAGAGGATTCCATACAAATTTTGTTGTCTTGCCTGTGATTGCAGATAAGGGGCATTCAAGGTGCCCCAGTCAGGGATTAATATCCTTATGTATGCTATCATGCCTAGAAACATACAAAGTTCACTCTTGTTACATGGTGCTGGCATGTCTGTGATGGCTCTTACCTTTTCTGAGTCAGGCTTAATCCTATCTTTACTAATGATGTGGCCTGGGAAAGGTACCTCTTTTGAGAAAAAGTTACACTTAGAAGGTTTAGCTACTAGTTTATTGTCCTGGAGGGTATTGAGTACAATGCAAACTTCTTTCTGGTGTTGTTCTCTGTTGTGGCTATAGATTATTCTATCATCTAGGTAGACTATGGCTCTTTTTGCAATGTGGTCCTTGAACACTTTGTTAGTGTAGGTCATAAAGATACTGGGGGAGTTTTTTATACCAAATTTGAGGGCTACAAATTCAAATGAGCTATATTTAGTTATTTATTCTGTCTTTGGGATGTCTTTGTGTTTAAAACAATTTTGATGGTATCATGCAGTTAGATCAATCTTTGTGAAGAACTTTGATTCTCCCAAAGTGTCAAAAAGGTTGTCAATCAGAGGCAGGGGATACCTGTTCTTAATTGTGCTTTTTAAGGGCTCTGTAATTGATAGCAAGGCATAAACCTTCATCTTTCTTAGCCACAAAGAAGAAATACACATCAAAGGGAGATTTATATGGTCAAATGAGCCCTTTCTCAAGGACCTCATATTAGTATTTCTTCAATGCATTTTCCTCTTGAGGTGTCAGATGATAGATGAGGCAGGCCTTAAGTACACTCTCTTTTAGATCAATTTTGTGTTGAATACCTCTGTCAGGGGTTAAACCTGGCAGTTTTTCCTGAAATACAGAAAAAATACTGGAAAAATTGCTGGCTTATATGTTCCTGTGAAACATCTACATTTTTGAAATCGATGATTTTGCATGTGCAAATATTTTTTCAATTTTACTGGTATCCTTTTCTTCCTCTGTTTTGGTAATCTTTACAAGCATGTGGTCCCTCCTGAGAGTGTCAAGGTGAGTTGATAATATATGGTTATATACTTCTCTTTGTTGTATAGTGAGAGTGGCACTGTCCTAGTTAATGTGGGATTTTGTCTTCCTCATTCAATCTAGGCCAAGCACTATGTCGTGATCAGGTATTGGGATAATGGGGCCACTAAGGGTAGTTTTGCTATCCCCTACCTGTGCCTGGAAGGTTTTTGCTTCTTTATTGACTGGGGTGCTCTTGTTATCTTTCATGATAACTCTTTTGATGTTGCTCTTGGCTAGAGGTGGATTCATGAGGTTGGAAAATTTCTTGTCAACAAGGGATTGGTATCATCTGGTGTCAAATAATGCTGTGCCCTGATATCTGCAAAAACAGAAATGATAAATGAGGAGTTTATTTCCTGTTTGGGTGGCAAACAGTATAGGATCTCTGGAGAGCACTTGGATCATGGTAACTGTGTTCACAATTTAGTCCCTGTAAAAGCCTTGCAAAGTGGGGGAGGGTGGCTTGCCTAAGCACTCCCCTGAGCTTTTCCCTCCTTGGTGGTGTTATCAGTGCACATTTGATTTGTTTGAGCAGTACAATTTCTGCCTTAAGGATGGGAGTTGTTAGCTTGGTTGTTCTTCTTGTTAGGTTGAGAGTCCTTCTTTGCTGTGGGACTCTCTTTCTGTTTGTTGGTTACATGCAGGTTGTCAGACTTCTGTGCAGCTTATTTTTCTTTCAAGAATACATCTTGGAGGTTTTTGCAGCGGCTCATATCAAACCGACGTCTAATGTGTGTTGAGAGGTTGTTATAAAAGTCCAAATATGATCCAGAATTGTCAAAGTTGATAGTGTCATGAGCTCAGCTACCTATGTCTTTGTATACCAGAATATATTCTTTGATGATCCCTGTCATCTTGAAGGTTCTGAGTTCTGTCATGATGACTGCATATGAGCTATTTACTGTAAATTCAGAACCTAAACGTAAAAATGTGGGATTGTCAAATCCTTGGCCCAAATTTTGAATCACTTTTGCGGGCAACTTAGCTGAGTGAAAATTAAAATATTCAATAAAATCAACCATTTAATTTGACTTTTTTGATTTATTTAAATTGGCAAATTTCAAATCCCTTGAGCAGATAACTCAACTAAAGATAAAACACAACAAGCAAATGCAGGATATATGAATCAGAAATGTGAGATTATAATGTACAGTTTGGTATTTTATGTAAGTCTAATAAATCATAGACAACATGGAAAAATTAACAAATCTGAAATTGCGGGATTGTCAAATCCAAGAACCAAATTTCAAATCAATAATGTGGTGAATTTGAAATAAATATAATTTATGGGTATCTCAGACAAGAAGTCAAGGCAACCTCCAGAATTAACTCATACAGAATGGAGCATCCTCCATGTCAAAAATCTCAAAAATTGTTTTTGCTTTATCTTTTATGTTTTCAATTAAAAGCTCAAAATAAAAATCAAACATTGCTTTTATTATCAGTGTCAATTATTTAGTCCAGAAAAAATAATCTTTACTATTGAAAATAAGAAAAATATTTCTGAGAATTGTTGACATGGAGGATGTTCCATGCTGTATGAGTTAATTCCGGAGGTTGCCAAAGTCAAAGGATCTAGAGTGGATTTGTGCTAATTCTTTTAGGAATCATAGGCATTCTCAAAAATCACCCTATTTCATTTTAGGATGGCTGAAATTTAGATGCTTGATTACAGTTGATTTTGGAAAAATGCTAATAATAAAATAGAATTATATATTGTAATATATAATTCTATTTTATTATCAGTATTTTCTAAAATCTACAGTAATCAAGTATCCTTAATAGCAATACATTAACAAATTTTGTAGTAAACTGATGGTTTATCTTTCCCATCCTCCTTCCTTCCTAAAAAAAGGTTTTTTAGCCCCTGCCTACACCGGGGGCCAAAAAAATTTCAAAAAAATTCTGTGTCATCAGTAGGATGGCTCATATAGCATTATATGGGTTTGTGGTTGCTATATTAGCAATTTGGAGTGCATATTATTGTATCACTTCCAGGTTTAGATAATTTTAAAGTTTGATTAAGTTTCATGTCTAAACATGGTTATTGAGATTGAATTTTTCATTTGATTTTATGCAGAGTAAAACTTTTTGATTTGGACTGATTTGTCCTAGTTTCTTACTGTACATTCAATTTGGATTTCAAATCCTGCAATTATTACTTGATTTTACTAGTGGCATTCATTTATGATTTGAAATTCGGCTCATGGATTTGACAATCCTGCACTTTCAAAAAACATACTAAACTTAATGAAAATGGTTGATGGATTTGAACGCTTCAAATCTGATTTCAGTTAATTCTTTTTGTCCATTTCAAATATGCAGCTTGACTTGAACTTTGCAAAGTGTCTATGAGTTCCCACATTTTTAAATATTCAAATAAAAATAAAAAGAATTCAATTTAATTAAAAAAAGGCCATCCTGCAAATGTGATTCAAAATTTGGACCAAGGATTTGGCAATCCCACATTTTTATGTTTAAGTTCTGAATTTACAGTATGGCAAACTTTTTCAAGAAGGCCTTCTTGAATGCATATCAGTCCTTGCTATGGTTGGGATTTCTCTCAAACCAGTCAATCACAATTTTGGAGGCTATTCCTGTTACTCAGAGGGCAATTTCACTAGCCCAGAGTCTTTGGGGTAGCTGAATTGTGCAGACTTTTTTTGCATACTTTGGATCCAGAGATTGGCATTTTCTTGGCATAGTCCTGCAAATGTCTCAATCTTTGCTTCACAGGGATGCTGAAATACAACATTAGTTAATTTGAGGGCATCTTGAGTTGGGAAGATTTAGGACTTCTTGGATGCTAAGAAAATTGTCTTGTTTGATGAATACAAGGATTTTGTTGAGAAAAGTGTATTCTGTGAGGACGCCTTGACCTTCTTCATATTGTTGGCAACTGGTGGGCAGGGCTATATGCTGAATTATTTTCTTTGAAGGAATTTTTTCTTTGAGTTGTATAAGTGTGGATAACCTACCTGTGCTATCACTGTCAAGTATATACTTCTGGGAAGTATAATAAACAAAATAAAGGGAAATTTTAAGAAGACAATAATACTTTATTTGATATGAATATTGGTAATTATATAGTATCATGGCAAGTTTCAGGAATGCCATTTCCCCCTTTCAAAACCCAAGGTCTGGGACAGGATTCAAACCCTGATCAAACTGGACCGCAGGCTGCCAGCCTGTGTTTTTTTGGAATCAAATCCCCCTTATTTGAAACCCAGTTGTAATTAAGAGTGAGGGTATCAGCGCAAATTTTTCCATGGTGGTGCCTACCAAAGGGCATAACCAATTGCCTAATAGAGACAAGAAGGCTCTCTCCATTAGTTTAATGATCCTGATCTCTACTTTGGTGCCCAATTAGAATCCCACCCCCAAGGAAGCGTAGACCAGAAGGTCTTTTCCAAGAATATTGCTTCAGAACAGAAGAGTTGCAATAGTCTTCTGAAAGAACCAGCCAATGAAACCCCACCCAGCGCCTGTGCCATTTTGCCACCCTCAAATGCAGGTGTCCCACCCATCCAAATTCTCACTCTTTGATTATCTGAATCCCAACTAATATAGATAAAGTCTGGTAGCAGGGTACTATATGAACCCCTAAACCCTGTGCCAAACTTTATTTCCATTTTTTAATAAAGTTTATGAGATGTTGGGTTTCCCAAGTACTGCTGTATTTGATCTTAGTAATCCACTGGTTTAACTCTAATTCTCCTGGCCCATTGCCCACAAGCTTTTGTCCTTCAGGTGCTCCCTACAGTCCTGTTCACTTTATGGAATATTCATTGAAACCAGAATATCAGGGATATATTACCAAGAAAATACTAGTGAGTGACCTCCTGACCCACACTAAAGAGTTGACCAGATGTTGCAATCAAGATTAGCTTCCTACCCGCTAACATATCTCGCAACATGCAGGGGGCGCCCCTAGAAGCACCTCATAACGTATCTAACAGCATGGGGTATTCTGTGGATAATGTTAAATTATGGCCAATATCTTCTAAATAGAAGTGCTGCCAATTTAATGTGCCGATCCCTCACCAAAGATATTGTTAACCCAAACCTTATTATGATACTGCCACAGCGCCACCCCCTGGTGGACTTGTGGTTTCCTGCATAGCATATTAATTACACTATTCTCAGATAAGCATCATCTTATCCCTATTCTTGTCCTCTCTATTAAACTGTTATCTTCTCCAATCTAACACTGAACTATTATTGATCAGTTGCAACACAGATATAATTGAAAAGGCTGTTGGTTTACCACTGGACCCCAACTGGTTAAAGATTGTCAAGAATCACTTCCCTGACAACAGTTATCCAATAGATGAAGATCTATTCCACCATCCAAATTTGGATAATCTAGGTTACTGCTACTCAATTAATTGTCAATTAGTTGATCTTATGCCCACAACAATGGAGATACAACCAAACCCTGCAAGGAACTCAATACTATAATGCATCTAAAAATAACCTGTATCATGATTCCTGCCACTGCATGTGAGGCATTACACCTGGGTTTCAAACTCATTAAGACTGTACTCCCAATTCTAACCTCCTAGTATAAGAACTCTCATCCTAATCCCAAGTTAATTGTTCAATTAGAATTTATTTCTACAATAAAGAAATCTTGCCCTATTATTCACTTGAGTGTTTAATAGTATCTCCTAGTTCAGATGATTGGAATCCCCTATTTATGGTCTGTAGTCACCATCTGGCTCTCCTTGTTCCAACCTGTATCCTGTCTCAGGGACCAGCTACCTTGTGCTTCCCTGGTCCTTGTCCAACCCCTACCCTACACCTTGAAGAGCTATCTTCTTTTGTAGATAGTAATGGACCCTTGTTTAATGCCCTAACTGTATTTTTCTCCATAAAGAGGGTTCCTTACAAATATAAATACAACTTTCTTCCTGCCTACCAACTAGACATAAAGCCACCTCTCATCTCCAAACTGATGCCCATGTCTGTCTTCAAGCTTCCTCTTGACTGCACCAATAAGCTGTTGGGTATATTTAATAGTGTCCTCTCAGGAGGGATAGGTACTTTAACCCTGGCTACTGGCCTGTAGTCCTGAATAGAAAACTACATGTACCTCTTTAAGCTAGCACCAATCCTTTGATGGGCTCTGCCTGCCCAGCCTGTTTAATCCCAAAAGATGATGGGCTGGTTGCCCAGGGTTGATTTCCTGATAGTAAGCCACATACTATTTATGTAATGATGATAGTCATGGGGCTTGTCTGGGTAGTGTTCCAATTAGGATTCAGAATGTTTGATCACCATATAAGATAAGTGTCTGATAAGAGTGCCACCAATTGTTCATCAGTTGGGGAGTTACTTCTCTAAGAGGGAGTAACTATAGATGCTGCGACAATATCTAAATCTGTATCATAACTGTGCTGTAAGCTGCAGTTGCTAAGAAGAAAAGAAGGATAAATCAGTCCAAGCTGAGATTTATTGAAGATAATCAGGCTTTATACCTTGGAATTAGCTACCAGGGGTGGCATGTGGAGAGGGGTTTCTTAAGATTGATCTTGAATAACATGTGGCTGATCCTAATTGGACAGTATAGGTGGATTGCCAGCTGTGGTAATTGATGAGGTTATGGGTAGGTGGCGTGAATAAGTAGTTTCCTAAATTAGGCAACAGGTCGAATCATGTCAGGGATCAGATTGATTCTGATCTGGTAGGAATTTGGCCTATTGTACCATTTGATTGAAATATATCTGTTTTAAAGATGAATGTTATTGGTATTTTAGTTTAGAATTGAGTTCGTTTTGTTTTAGGGGGACTTGGCCCAGTTTTTATGCCGGCTGTGGACTATAGTGAATGCTGCTTTTAGTCAAAATGGTATGCATATGTGGGGGATAAAGGGTAAGTAGGGTACTTGGTGGGGCTTTAAGGAGATCGGATTAAAATCATATGCTGATGTTTTGTGTAATTTAAGTAGTTAAGGTATGAGACTTGTAAATCCTTGGTGGATTCAAGGATCCGTGTTTCTTTCAAAGGGTTGCTGGATACTCCTTGTCCAAACTGCCTCAAGAGAATAAACCGATATAATTGGCTGGCTTATTGCGAACTCAGAATGCTCAAATGGCTCCCTGCTTTGCTCATACGTGGCGTGATCATCCCAGTGGGGAGATCGGCTCTCAAACATGGCCAACTGCATATTTGCCCAGATATCTGATGAACATAGGAGAAATCAATAGCTTTTAGAGAAAGAATTCAAATATGAAAGACTGTCAATATCAGCATCTTTGATTAAGAACTGGCTTATAATACAAGTGAATAAGTATAGTTCAACTTAGAGCTTTGCCTTGCTTTACTAAAGCCACATTTCAATCTAGATTTCAATCGTATGATTGAACACAGTTATCTTTAGAGTGAATACATTATTTAATTCAAATATATGCTTTTGGATGAAACCAAAAGCTGTTAGCATTCCAGAAAGCCAACCATCCGTACGAAATCAAAGCTGGGATATACATTTTCTGGTTGTAATTGTTGGAGATAGCCAAGTGTGTCAAAACAAACATCAGGGCTGTTTACACATTTTAAAAATAAATCCTTGGGAATGATCTGGGTTCTGATAGCCCCTCGGATTGAGCCGATCATTAATGATCTCATAATCTAATATGCTGTTATAGTATTCCCTGCGACTCCCAAAAACAAACCATAAATAGGATTTTATTAAGCCTCTGAAGGGTTTGTTTAATCGTTTAGGCACTTCAAACAGATAGATGAACATAATTTTGGAAGACACCAAGCCATCATTATCCAAGTGGCTTTAAAAATCCAAACTGCAGTGAGATTGGCTGAACCAACAAACCCTAAATACCCTGGTACTTTGATCTCGAGTTTTCCATACCCAGGCTATATATCGTTCAGGCATAAGCCTTTTTCTTTGAAGCTATGTCTCCTGATACCAACAACAGGCGATACAAGAGAGTCACTGCCCATGAATCTAGTGAAGATAGTCCCCTTTTATCCCAGCATCTCGCAACCAGCAAACTAACCGAGTCTGACTTTATTTTCGAGCCCTCTTTTGAAGATTATTTGCATGAGTTTGTCTATTTATTCAAATCTGCCGTCCCCAATATATCTGCTTATTTTTTACAGGCTGTCATGCCTTTAGCTAGTGTTTTTGCCATTGGCAATATAGTAAGCAACATTATCAGACAGCTTTTGATATAGTTTAGGGCACAACCGAGTTGGGGGCAGCTGCTTTAAGCAATATGTTTGCCGCTATTACTGGCTGGTCTCTTGGGATCGGCATGGCCTCTTCTTTAGATACCCTATGCAGTCAAAGTTTTACTGGGAGTAATGATCCATTTGCAGTTGGCCTTCATCTGCAAAGAGGGATCCTGGTGACAATTACAATGTTTATCCCAATAAGCTTTGTGTGGTGGTTTTCAGGGTCTCTCATGCTACTTCTCGAATTAGACGCTGATCTTGCAGTGCTATGCTGCACATATTTGCGGATATTAATCCTAGCAGCTCCAGCATCCATGTCTTTTGAATGCATAAAAAAATATTTACAGGCCCAAAGTAAGTGAGCTCTCTTAATTCTATTATAGTTCACCCGTCCTTTTCCAAAAATCCTCACCAACTTAACTAGGAATCATGAAGGCTCAAACGTTGATCGTCGTTACAACCCTTCCCTTCAACCTATTGTTGAATTACTTTCTTGTTTTAAATGAATCCACTTCTTTGGGCTTTAAGGGAGCACCAATTGCTACTGTTATTACACATTGGCTCACTTTGCTTTTTGCACTATTGTACATAAAATACATTGAGGGCTCTAGCTGTTGGGGTGGCTGGTCCTCTCAAGCCCTCACTGGCTGGGGAGTGTATATTCGTCTAGGTAAGTCTAAACGCAAGTTTTAAATTGGATCTCGCGTCAGTCTCTAACTTTTTTATCAAGGCATCCCTGGTATCCTAATGATCTGCTCTGAATGGTGGGCTTTTGAAATCATGTCCCTGATGGCTTCCTATCTTGGTAAAGATAAGCTTGCTGCTCATTCTGTAGTTTTATCTATTACCAATGTGACCTTCTCAATTGCTATTGGTCAAAGCATATCTGCGAGCAACCGGATAGGCAACCTGATTGGAGCCAGTATGCCAAACCGTGCCCGCATATCCTCACGCTGTGCACTCGCTTTGGCTCTTATGCTGCCGTTCATCAGCGTATTCACCCTGCTTGGCTTTGGCTGGCAGATTGGCTCCCTCTTCAGCAAAGATCCTGAAGTAGTTAAATGCATAATGGTTATTATCCCCGTTGTCTCGGCCTATCAGGTAGGCTGATCAAAGTCACTAAAGCTAATGTATAGGTTTTTGATAGTGTGGGCTCAGTCAGCTCTGGGATCCTACGAGGCCAGGGAAGGCAAAAGATAGGTGCAGTTGCCAACCTTTTTGCCTTTTATGTACTAGCCATTCCCCTTGCCATCTATTTGACTAGAGTCGTTGGATTTGGTGTAGAGGGCTTGTGGATAGGGACATGTGTAGCCCTAGGTATCACCAGCACAACGGTGGCCATATTTGTTCTTCGTTCTGATTGGAATGGGCAGGTAGCTGCCTGCCGCCGCCGGCTCTCAGAAATGGAAGGCCCGAGGTATACCTAAGACCACTTTCACTTTAGAATTATAGATCCCTTTAACCCATCCTTGCCTCAGTTATTAAAATCAAAATAATTCGCACCTCTATATTTTAAACATGCTAGTTCTTTGTCAAACCTAGCCAAAGCCTCAATGAGCGTCATCCATAATTACATAAAACTCCTGATAGCCTAAATTCTATAATATCTTTTATGCAATGGCTTGCTTATCTCCAAAGCATTTGCTGACCACTTGGTAAGTTGATGGGAAAAGGACTACCCTACCAGATGTTAAAATCTTGGTAGAGTAGCCTCTATACTTGGGATTCAACTATATACCACAATTAATCTGATTATATTCTTTCATATAAGGCAAATCTTTATCCTTAAAATAAGATGCAGCCAGATGATTAAATTTCCTGATTTGTAATAAGTTGAGTATATACCAGGGAATTCATATTTCTCCTTAGGCCAAGCTGTTCAGACCAAATGACAATGTTATTAAGCATTGTTCCTCAAACTTCAAGGGCCAGGGTTTAAATTAGCTTCTTTCAACTTGATGACTTTCATCCCTTTGGGTCTCTCTTAAGCTTTGAAGAGAATACAAGTGCTTATAAAGAGAAACAAGTTGGAGTGTTGAGATTAAGAACATCTCTTATCTCCACTGAAGGGGCCTGCTTTAATCAATACGTTTGGAATATCTGCCCCCATCATTTATTGATGGCTTTGGATCTTCTCTTGATCACACCTAGGTTCGAGGACAGCTGTCATCAGTTTATCAGCTATCCAAGCCAACTATCAACACTACATACCTCAATTGTTCCTTGATCGCTAAGCATAAGCATCCCTTCTTAAACTCAGACTTCAGTCCAAGCCAAAGTTTTCCCCTCTGTAGCCTAAATGCCTATACTGTACTTTTCAGAGCTGGTGAGGTGGACAAACCAAAATCAGACTTGTGTTGAGTATATACTTCTGGGAAGTATAATAAACAAGATAAAGGGGAAGATTAAGAAGAGAATGATACTTTATTTGATATTAATATAGGATAATATATAGTATCATGTGAAGCCACATACTGTCCATGTACGTCATGGAAGTCATGGGGCTTATTTGAGCAATGTTCCTCTTAAGTCGCAAGGCTTGTTCAAGTTGTGTTCTCTTTAGGATCCGGATTATGTGATCCCCATAATAGATGGTCAACTGATAGTGGTGCCACCAATTAACTGGCTGGTTGGTGAGTCGTTCAGTGACCCATTCGGTGAATTACTTGGGGGCGTTAATTCCCCGAGAGAGAGTAATCAAAGATGTTGCGACACTTGAGCAAACTAAAGTCCTCACACAGAACAAAACATGAGCAACACAAGTTTTTCCAGTAACATCAGGGGACAAAAAGCCACCAATATTTTTAATATGGCACATCAAACACACCAATCACCAGAAATAAACATAGCCACAGTTAAAGCTAAGTATACACAAATGGACAACAGAATGAATCAAACTCACACAGGGATATTACAGTTTTCAAAGGGTGCCCAGATGTATAACATTCTTATGGGAAAATCATGCTAGAAACACAGAATCAACAAATAGGGATCACACAAACGCTGTGCGCACGTGAGCAGAACCCAGCAAAAACATTGAATTTTGGCTCCATTTGAGCAGAATCAAGCCCTGAAAAGGAAAGAAAAATATCTACCGCCAACCCACTGATCCTTTTTTAGGAAACCAGGGGCCATACTTTAACATCCGGCCTCCAAATAGATCAAAGACCTGCTGGTAACTCTTTGTAAGATCCAACTCAAGCTAGAACCATGCACAAGGATTCACTTCTGCTGCTTTAAGGATTTGTTGTGGGTTTAAATAGGTTTTCAAGTGATGGTGATTTTGCCCTTAACAATGCTCAATACCAAGAGCTTGTGACAGTCAAGAGTGTGAGGCTAGTACTCCTGATAAACATACCCAGGGCTTTAATCTCACCTAAAAAATGAAGAGCTATATGTTTCTACTGCTGAAACTGGCGGTATGTTATTTGGGCATCACTTGGTCACCACCACTTACCAAGGCAATAGCCAGGCTTAGGTATAATTAGCTGAATAAATCAATCCCTTTCCAGCTAATGAGGCTCATGTGATACCCATCAAAACCATACAATTGATATATGTTTTGTCCCAGGAGAAAAACTTAATCCTAGTCTCAAAGAAATACCAAAAAGCTGTAACTTGTCAGGTTATCCAAGAAATTATGGCCATGAACACAGGTAATCTGGACTTTCAGAAATTGCAGCATGCTTTGGATTCATCCAGGCAGCTATCGTGAGGAAGGTCCACAAAGTACACAAGCAGGGAACCATAAAAAGATGAAGCCTGTATACTTCAAAAAGCCATCCTGGTGTACAGAAGCCTGTATTAGCATGTTGTCCCTCTTATAGAATTAACTGATCCCAAGATTACTCAGGTCAGATATATGATGCCCGGCCCCTAAAGACCGGCATTCTAAAGCTTTTACTTTATTGATTCCTGAACTTTTTGTTTCATCCGTAAAAGTGAAATCTTTAGTAGGGTTTAAAGTTAGTATTACCTCTTAGGGTTGTCATTTTTGTGCTTTTTACTTTGCTTCTGCTTTAAAATTCTGAAACAAATTTGCTTGACAGCTTGCTTCAGCACTGTTGGCTATTTTTCTTGTGTTTTGAGCAGATTCTGTACCTGCTCTTCAACTGAAGTTTGAGTCTCTATTTTCCTTTCTTTTTCCCCTAATCCTCAAACCAACTTGGGGTTCCAACTTCTCTTCCCTTTATGAAAATCTCCTGACAGTTCCAGCTGTCTATCTCTGTGACAAAAATCAACAGACATTAAAAAGAGGTCTCCATATGGTGGAGAATAACCACCCAAATCCACACCAAGTTGATGATTAACCACCACCAAAGCTTCAAATACTGCTTGGTAAAATTTAAAAACAAAACACTGGGGTTTAAAAAAATGATTAAACCAACCAAAAGAGTCCTGAATACATTGCCTGCAAAAGGATTGAAGTGTCTCCAGCATAGAACTCTGGACATTGGGAAGACGTAACTGTCTCAGTTTCAGATTCAGCAGGAACGGCACCAAGATTTGGAGGCATTGAAGTAACGTTAGGGGCACCAACAATGTAGTATTCAAGGCAGGGCCCCATCTTACAGCAATAATCCAGCTCAAGATCAAGTTATACGGGATGTAGCAGAGTATATTGACTACCAGATGCACTGTTAAAATAAAGTTATACAAGGAGAATATTTGGTTTGTTGAGTAATTTAGGGAGGGCTCAGCTCTTAAAAGTTAAACAGTGAAAAATTCCCAAAATGTACTAAATTTTGACTAAGCAATACCACCTAGATCCACGGCTCCTATCCTGTCTGCATCATCTAAAGAGTACCTTGTCCAGTACGTGAAACTCCATTGAGGGATTAATTTCTGTTGTCCATTCTGATAAATCAGGTTGTATCTAGTGAATATCAGATTACGTTGATTTATCAGCGTCAGCTTGCAAGGAGGAACCAAATCCAAATGGCAAACCAGGGCGGCAGTAACCCATTTATGATCAGCTGTATGATTTAAATATGTCCACTTGGTCAACTTAGTTAACTGTTTGTCCAAATTCTGGGCTTTGCGATTAGGTCAGGTAATACCAGGCAATATTGAAACTACTGTGACAATCTCTCCCTTTATTATAAATAGATTTACACTTGAAGAGTAAGCTTTAAGCTGAAATTATAAGTGGTTCTCCAATCATTTACCTTATTTATTTTTATCTCTAAATCTTAAATTTTTTAAAACTGTAGGGTTGACTCCCCAGCAAAGTTTTGCACAAGAGACCTATATCAATCAACTTGACTATCCTGGCACTTGAAGCCAAATGCAGAAGCCAAATCAAATCACCAAGCAGGAAAACAAGAACCAATAATAATCTTAACCTGGTGGAAACTTAATTTAGAGCTTCACTCATTATTAGGATCAAGCCACCCCCTGATCATCTGAATAATTGATCAGCAGAAACCTTGTTTCTCCTAAGCAATTTATAATAGCTATATAATCCCAATATCTCAATAAAGATAGTTATCTAGTCTTTAAATATTTCCCTCTTGTAACTCTGCTAAAACCACACAGTTACAGCAAATTTTTACTTTAAATATACATTGAATCTTTTTGATTTACTTTATATTTGATTCAAAACCTATAAGTCTTTTTTAAGGCGTCTATCTCTTCAATTTTTTTCAGATCTTTATTTTAAATCAGATAATTTTTTTCAGCTAAGTTTTTAGCTAAATTTCATAATGGACTTAATCAGACAACAATCATTTGGTTTGCTGAAACCCATTTTTAAATGAATGAAACTAGTATCTTCTTTATGCTAAGATCTTTTCATGGGAAATGCCCCTCATTGACATATCTTTAGTAACAACCAAATATCCTTTTAATACTCTGTTTTATATTTTTTTCTTAGGAACAGTATATATTAAAGTAGTTTCAAAAGCTATGACAGCAATCAAAAATACTTCAGATTTTATAACAAATTTTAACTATCTGGTTAAAATATACACTCTGTTAACAGGGATTTTTGGTGTTAATGGAAAAATGGGTCAACACAGCAACAAAGTGCTCACACTCCAAACAAAAATATTCAAAATACAAACAAAAATACATGGATTCACAAGCAAAATGGTTTGAGTTGACTTTTGGTGTACATATGTTTACTATGTGAACCGATGACAAAATACACTCACATGTGGTGAGTTAAAACTCAAACCAAAAACAAAACCCAATAGCAACTCAAAATGTAAACAAAATCACTCAAATTTTGTGTACAATGTATTGTAATCAAGAATTATATCAAGGTATCTAAAATAAGGCACACAATCTGAAATATAAATTTAAAAATATTGTGTTGGGTACTTAATTTAGCGTGATATCTTGGAAAATGGATGAAAATTATTTCTGGTATTCTAAAATGGGTGTTTTAAAACCACTGTTGGGAATTTCGACCAAGCAATGATGCCAATTATGACAGAGCCCACGGATTGGGAGTGCTACAACCAAATCCATAAATTAGTAGTATAAAATACAGTGATGCCAATTATGACAGAGCTTGCAGATACGAATTGCAGCTACCAAATAACATAAATTGGTAGTATAAATCATATGCATATTGGATCAGCAGTAGCCTGCTGACCTGGACCTTAAATTAGCCAATGATAAGCGCTGCCGCGGCATTTAAGTGATACATGATTCACCACTGCGCCACTTTAAAAATACACAAGCGCTGTGGTGCCACATGGTTTTGGATTAAGCGCCAAAGCGCCAAACTACTTTTACGTCAAGCGCTGCCGCGCCAACTGAAAATTATTGCAAGTGCCTCAGCACCGCTTTACTTTTACATTGGGTGCCAAGGCGCTGGGTTTGATTCCCCATAATCTCAAATTCCCATATTTATCACATTAGTAAGCATTAAGCTTGTAGTATGTTAGGAAAGTAGGAAGTGATCCTGAAGTAAATAAATTATTCCATGCCAGCAAGGATCACCTGTGCTGGGTGCAGATGAAGATATTCTATTGGTTGACATGCAATAAGCGCTAAACCTAGATTAATAAATACCCAAATTAGGGGTGTGTTAGAATGTCCTAGAAGACATTGCTAGCAGCCCAGGGATTAACCTTTGCAGAAGGTATAAGAAGAGTGAATCACTCACAACAAAAATAAGCTTTAATCTTGAACCGTCTTTGATATATCTTGAATCTGGTTGACCTTTATCCTAATCCTTAAGTGCTTCTGCGCAATCAGAAGCCATTGCTGGACAATAATCCTGGTTCCATTCAATCCTGGCTCTTCTGATACAATACTACTCATATCCTCACATATGACTGTATTCAAACAAATGTCCTGTGCCCTATAATCCCAAATAATTGTGGCGCTGTAATGCAAAAAGTGCAACAACCACAAACAACAAATTAAGAAATAAAAATATATAATCAGGATATTGGGTGGGGAAACCTCTAATTAAATATCCATCTTCTGATAAAAAGCAAAAATTAAAATGAGGAAGTCACTTAATTGAAATTTGTTTAGTATTTTTTAAATTTCAAAATGGAAGAAACACAACAATATAGTATCAATGCACCCGTTGTGTAAATTCACTGCCTCCCTTGGCATTGGATCAAACTATTTCCCCCCGCCACACTAAGAAAGGTGCAAAAATATCAGCCAAACTCCTTAATTCTTTAGGGGATTTGGCACACACAGTTGACAAGAGATTTGTGTTGGCCTATCCTGCAGATTCATTGCCCTTGGTTCCTCTCTCCTGGGAAAAAATATTGGTTAATTTGGATTACTTGTTGGTCTGGTGTCACCCACTTTTGAAAACTGTCAGATCTACCCAATTAAGGGACGCCACATCAACACTCAAAAAACCAGACAAATTTCATATGCCTGGGAGTTTCTCTAGCCAATCAGGTATCACCACAAAAATTAAGATGAAACTCTCCAGTCTCCCTGGCGCTGACCAACAAAATTTCTCCTCTAGCCAATTGGATTCAAGTCCTATAGTCATGTGATTCTTTCCCCCACAACAACTCCCTTTTTACACAGCAGGGGGACCTCCAGTCCCCTGCTTATCTATTTTCCAATATCATTAAACTTTGGAATTTGTTGCACTTTGTTTTCAAAAATTATTTGGTTGGAACCCCTGTTTTGGAGTTCTTTCAATCTATAGTTAAAGTGTTAGTTGTTCTATTAAACCTTATCTTATACTGTCCTGCTTCAAACCCAGCATCTCATCTGAAGCTCTTAGAAGAGGTTTTAGTGAACAGTTGGTGTATAGTTACGCTTTTGCTTTCAAAAACAGCTTTCAAACTGAAGAATCTACTTAAATTTCAATATAAAATCTATTCTTACTTTGATTTTTCTTTGATTTTTTCTATTTTTGACCCGCTTCTTGTTCCTGTTCTGCCCAAGCCACTTGAGACCATTGTCAAGCTTCTCACAAGTACCCTGCTGCTTCCTGCCTGATTTCTTGCTTGTGGGTGCCCCTGTTTGCCTCCTTTTTATTGTTTGCAGTTCAAGAAATACCATCAACCTTATCCAAATTTTGTGGAGATCATAACCATGATACTCCCTGTTTTGAAGTTTGTGATATTTTCTTTGGCTCCATTTCTGCTGCTCCTGTGGTCAATGTTGCCAGATTTTTGGACAAAAATCTCCTCTTCTGCTTGCCTTATAAGAGACAATCCATCTAGCCTCTTGAACCTCCCCAGTGGACTTCTATTCTCTGGAGAGGCCCTAGTCAAGAGCTTGACCTGCAACAAACTGGATTTGAATGTTGTTGACTATGCCTTGCCCACTCCTGTGAGTGAGGAGATGTTGATGTCCTCCCTTCTCAGCCTGGAGAAGAACAACTCAGTACCCCTAGAGGCCCCTGTGGATCTGCCTCTTTCTCCCACTTGTACGCCCTGGTTGCTCACCGGTTTAGTACTGATGGGATTGAACCTGTACTTCCCTCAGCTTTCCCCTGTGTCCTCTTTGTGGTCCTCTCTTTGAGCAGCTGCCCCAGTCCTCCACTGGGCGACATCCTGGTGGCTTGTTTTTCCAGGATGGGAGCCAAACTTAGTTAGTTTAGCCCCCCTCTCTTACACGTTGTGCGCCACGGCTGTGATTGCCCCTGCAGGTCAAAGAACAGAGTTAGTGCAACACAAGTGCCTACTCAGAAAGGAGAAGGGAGAGGAGAGTTCAATACTGAGGTTGTACTGACACAACCAGTTAAAGGAACACACCATGCAAGGGTGAGGAGCATCAACCCTTGGGTCCCCAAGCTGACACAGAAGCCCACTAAGATTATAACTACCAAGAAAGTTAACAACAAAGAGGTATAACTTGCTTTGTTTGTGTTTGACCCTGTCTACCTCCAGGAGTTGTTCCCATCATCCATGATGGAGAAGGTTAAACCTGTGCTTGACACCTCATATGAACCCTACATCAGTGATGGCAACCAGGAAGACAATGACAAGATTGAGTTTAATAGAACCACAAATGGGCAGCTGGTGCTAAAAAAGGCTGCAACCTTCTACAACAAGTTGCCCATGCCTTGTGTACCAGTCCCTGAACAGGATCCCAGTTCAACCAAACCCACAAAGGCTATATGGAAGCTCATACCTGACATAAAGCAATTATCCTTCTCAGGCTTATGCAGGAATCTGATAAATACAAGACAGCCGCAGCCCTTGCCAGGGTGCATCCCAAATATGCCAGCAAGGTGTTCAACAAGTACATTAATGCTGGATGAGTTCTTGCCGTGGAGAAATCCTTGCGTGTTTCTACCATGCTCACTAAGGAGCACAAATGGGAAATCCACCAGTGGATTAACCAAGACTGTCATCTCCAACTAGAAAATATACAGTTGTTGGTCAAGTCTACTTTTGGGGTTGAGCTTTCATTTCCTTTTTACTACCACATGGTCAAGGGTCTGCGGTTTTTGTGAGAAAAACTTGGGGTATCTCCATATAACCAAAACAGCCCTTCCAACATTGATGTCCAGAAAAAATACACAGAGGCATACACTGCCCTCAAAGCCAAGGGGACATCCAAATTCTATTACATTGAAAAATAAGCATTTGCCTCATCTATGCAAAATTCCTATGGCTATGTCCCTAAAGGCTCCAATGACAGGGTAGCTTGGTGTGCTGCTGTCTGCACCACAGCCTATTCAATAGTGGCTTTTCATGGTCCAAAGGGGATTGAGATGCACCAAATGGTCTTGGGATCCTATACCAGTAGGTCATTCTTGCCGTTCCTCCAATTAGTCCAGGAGCACCTTAGGCGCACAAGCCTGGGCTTCACCAATGTAATTGTGCTGGATAATGTTGGTCTCCTTAAGGTGGAAGATATTCTTGAGGAATTTCCAACAATTGACACCAGCATCACAGTTGGCCCCCAACAATTGGCCACATCAAATTTGCCCCTCCTATTTCTCCCTGCCTATTCCCCATTCCTAAACCCTATTAGGAAGGTTTCAGGAATGCCTTTTCAGACATTTCTGACATCAATTTACTCTTATGAAAAGAGGGAGATTTGTGTCCCCTTCATCTTCTTTTGGAGCTCCTAAAGGGAATGGGTTAGTAAGTAGTATCTGTTCTTTATTACCAGTGGAATCAGACCTGGAAATGGCTTCTGAGCCAGTGTTTTCATCAACAGGTTTCAAACCCGGGTCTCTTTTACACCTATATGCTTTTTGATCTAAGATAACAATTAGTAACATGTTTAACAATGAATTGTTACCGTCCAATCCTAATTCTAGCCAATCAGAGTTTGCGGCAATCAAACTATGGGATGTTCTTAAGCATTTTGGTGACAAACATGGCGGTTTCGACCCTGACCTTGGCTTGTCTTCACTGTTGGTTTCAGCTTCTGATGCTGGTTCTGTTACTCCTTTTCCAGTCTTAGCTGGAGAAAAGCTTGGGTTTCCCCCACTGTTTGCCCAAAGGAAAAAATAAGTTAAGCTTAAACTTAAGGGGTTTTAGGTCTTGTTTAATTGAACAATAATGCCAATAATTCTAGCTTAATTTCCCAACTGCCCAAGGTCTCCAGGTTTCTCCAAATTTCCCCAAATGATTGATCTCCTTTATTTTATCTCCAGACTATCAGTTAGCTTACATGCTATATAATGTTGGTATCTTATGACCTTTTTACTTGTTCAATCAATAAAGTCTACATTCACCCACTGGGAATCATTTGCTTACCCTTTTAACTTGACTTAAGCTTTAAAAACCCAAAACCATGAGATTACCCAAGACTCCTCTTATGGAGTCTCTTGTGTATAAATGGTTGTTTTGGATAATATTGCTGCTGGCTGTATTGGCCAGCATTTTGATGGGTTTGGGCACAGATTTGGGTACCTCTCCCAAAGCACAATTCCTAGACAGCTCTTGGTGCTGGGTTATACCCGGAGTATGGTATAATGATACACCTTTATCAAATAACCCACCTCTCAGAGAAGAGACCAAGAACTATCCATCCACATCCAAGATTCCCAAACCCCAAGTCTTCTGTCCTCTGGATTCTGCCTTCCTCCTGTGTTACTTGGGGGAATACTTCTTCTTGGGATGTTTTAACCTGCTTCTAGGCAGATATCAAGTGTTTGGAGAATTATTCTATCTAGGAATGGTGTCCTTGCCTGTAGGATCCTTGGTAACCAGATTAAATCACTCTGCCATCATTCACCACCTAGGAAGATTACTTCCTAGTGGGTGGGTGCCTGACAGAAGTTCTTTGGGTGGGTCAAGCAAATTTCAAGTGGGGGACACCAACTGGGACTGAGGACCTCTTTGATTTGCTGCAGGCCAGGATCCACACCCTTGCAGTCAAGACAGTGGCCAAATTCTATGGCTAGGCTGATTAATTTCTTCCCATGTGCCTTGCCAAACAGCCAATTAACTAAAGGCTTAACAATTCCAACTATTTTTTATATTCTTTAATTTATTCTTTTGGATTTATGGATTATCATTTTATATTTTGAAACTTCCAAGCCCGCAATCATATAGAACAGCACCACTGATGCAGGTTCCTAATTTATTTATTTAAAATAATTTGTTCTATTGTATTGTGTCAATCCCAAATAGTCAATATCACATTATGTTAATTATATAGAAGTGTAACTTCTGTCAAATAAATATAAAAATTAAACTAAAAATAATAATAAAAGCACTGAAATCATATATGATTTTTATTAAATGTAGTAGTTCACATGTAATAAGACCTTCTATAAGTTTTATTTTATAATAATAGTTTGCTAAAATAGAAGTTAAAAATTAATTATTATAAAAAATTAAAAAATTAAAATTGTAAAATTATATTAGAGGGAAATAGATTTTATTATTGGCAACAATAATGGGTTTGGTAGTATGTACTCACCTGGTGATGGAGGTGGCGCACAACCTCCACTGCCACATCATGGACAGTGGATACTCTGCTATTAAAATATTTGCTCCTACTGATGAAAGGGAGTACTGTGAGGTGTGAATGAAGGAGCAGCTTTTCTGGCAGGGCTGCAAACCCATAAATTCCAGATAGGACCAGGGTGTCCCAGATAGCATGATCCACTGAGTCATATCCCAAGAGGACCTTCTTCCTATCCAGGAAGAGCCTGGCCTTGTTGATCTTGAGGAGGACCCTGTCTAGGTGCTCAATGTTGGCTCCCATACCAAAGTAGAACATAAACCCCAGGTAAATCATGAGATGAAGCCTTTGCCCAGCAAAGGCTTCAGTGAAATCACACAGTTGATTAAAAATGGTGCTAATCTTTTTTCATGTTTGGTCTTGGCAAAGGTAAGCTCCATGGCTAGAAGGAAGCCCCATCTTGTTGGCACTCCATGCCAGCCCAAAGTCTGCCAGGAGAATTTTGGTCTTCTTTACAGCTGTTGCATTGGCAACAGCCAATTTACCCACTGCACACCCAAAGGTCTTAAGCAGGTAAGAGAGGTGTATGCTCTACTGGAAAGCAGAGGCAAGCAGCCGCATGCACCCAACCCATCTCTGGTATGCTCTTGAATGAGAGTGTCTTCAGGACGTCCCAAATATCACAGTAAGTTACATAATGCCAGGGATTATTTGGCCAAGTAGGAAAGCGCAGAAATCCTGAAAAACTTTAACAAAACTGACTGATTTAACGGATTTGAATCAAACAGTTGATTGAAAATGGGTTGCAGCTGCTCCAGTTTGCCGGTTGAATCCAATCCCCCCATAAGTTGACGTTGATCAATTGACGTAATTTAAGGGTCATCAGATATGAACTTGTTAATCAGCATGTTTGTCAGAAGTTGGCCACTCAAGGGTTCTTTGCAACCTGGACTAGATACTCACTTGGCAATGTGGATGGAATAGGAGCCCAGGATCCAGGCGGTATTGTTTAGTCAATTTTTAATATATATTGAATAATTTTCACTGTTTCAACTCTTAAGAGTTGAGTCCTAAAAAAATTTACTCAATAAAATCAAATATCCCTTGATCTAATTTTTATTTTAAATGCATCCTGTAGTTGGCCTTTTGCGCTACATTCCCTACAATTTAATCCTCAGCCAGATTATTACAGGAAGATGGGGGTCTGCTGTTGGTACTTTGTTGTTGTCACTGCCAAATGTTAATTCAATGTCTGTCAATCTTGGAGATGTTCCTCCTATTGTTGAAGCTGAAACTCTGGTGCTATCTCAATGTCCTGAATTTTATGCTGAAGACACTCTGATTCTCTTGCAGGCCATTTATCTAGGGCTTTTCTGGTTTAGGTTAATTATTTTACTTAACCCTAGTATCTCATTTGGAAATTTCACAAAATAGTATTTGAAGCTGCGTTGGTGGTTAATCATTAACTCTATGTGGATTTTTTTGGGTGTTTTCTCCATCACATGGAGACA